>WEIS01067996.1:0-11469 GCA_013389965.1 Todus mexicanus | reverse complement strand
CACACGCCAGAACCTTGTGCTGGCTAAGGCTTCCACTTACATCCAAAGATAACACTTACAAAGGATGTTTTAACACAGTCCCCTCAACAGGGAAACCAAAGACTGAATTTTAGTTAAAAGTTGAAATGATCAAGAAGTATCTGTTTAGGATAAAACGACATTCCATTTCTAATCAATTCCAGAGAGGGAAGGTTATGTATTCAATTTTCAAACTTCTAAGCTCCTATTAAATAAAAAAAAGGGCAAATTGAATTATGTACTGATTTCCTTCTATTACTAGTCTAATCATGTACTAATCTCTTTCTCAAACAAAAGTTAAAACATAAATACAATCCCTTGTTCCCCTCCTTACTCCTCTTTTCTGGATCCTTCCCTTATCTAAGTACTTTCTCAATCATATTTATTATATTTACAGGTTGATGGAAAGCTTCTGTCAGTTTAGGTCCTTTCAGCTGACATTTTTTCTATGTATACTGTGCAAAGTACTTAAAAAATGCTGTAAAAAGCTGTAGTACAATGTCAAATCAAATGCCCTAGAAGATTTTAGTGCCAGGTTTTTCAAGTCTGGAAAAAAACCCCCAAACAACAAGGGGCCTGAATTATAGCTCTAATGGTTCCATATCACACCCTGAAATATTATACAAACAGTGGTAGTATAGCTACTTGCTTTTGTAAATATAATGTAGAACGCACTAATAACCCCAGAGGGACACCCACTCATTGTCAGCTGTTTCATCTTTGATTTTGTAAGGGAAATTACGTAAACATGGCAAAATGGTATGTTTGCAGTGAAGTAGAATAGATTAGAATGCAAAATACTAGGAAAAATGCAGGAGAGTTAATTTTTTTAGAAATGTAAAAAATTGGTTTATTAACTGAGTACTAAATTTTTTTAAGCGTGAAGTCTTCGGCTGAGTACAAAGTCTAAACCCTGAAGTTAATCCTCTATTTTTTCCCTCTAATTTACAAAAACACTCCCTACTATATCAAATATGGACTTATATGATACTTTCAGCATATGCAAGGGATAAGTAATTCTTCCAAAGCATTCACGAATTCCCCAAGTTTTCATGCCACTGAGACATTAGATATTCAGTCCTAAGCTAGTGTAAACTCTCCTGTCATGAGTTGCTATAAACAAAGGTCCACCTGTATTATTTCTTAAGGTTTATGATTCCTGACATCAGTTTCATTTGGACATTTTTGCTTACTAAGATTTAGTCGTAGTTCAGCTACTCATTCATGCAGATGCTATGTTCTATGTGCAGGCATTCAAATCCATGTGCCAGACACTGAAAATTCAAATCCTCAAGACAGAATATTTGTGTCTAAATCCCACCACCTCTTTGAGGAATAAGTATTGCTGCCTTCTGTATATTACGCTGAGCTTTTCTATTTATACATTCTCCAGCCCCTCAATAAAATTAGAAGGGGCGCTGCTCTAGCATGCTGTCTGCCATCAGCAGCTCGGCTGCATTCACTATCATTACGTGCATATACTTTACATTATTTGATAGAATGTAAAACCATATTCAGGTTCTGTCCGGATATAAAATATTAAATGAGGCATCATTGCAAATAGGTCAGGGAGAACTTCCACTTTTGTCATTTGACAAACCCAGTAACATGCTGACAGAATAAAAAAGGTGTGCAAGGGGTGTAACTTACTGCATGGGCTTAAACTGTACACCCGAAGATGGATCTTATAATCTTTA
The DNA here is from genome assembly GCA_013389965.1 of Todus mexicanus. NCBI lineage: Eukaryota > Metazoa > Chordata > Aves > Coraciiformes > Todidae > Todus > Todus mexicanus. The sequence continues at coordinate 9,754 of WEIS01067996.1, read as the reverse complement.
TCTAAAACTGCACATGCAGAGGACTTTGTATGGTTATTTACTGCAATCTATCCCATGTAGATCTATAGGATTTTTGATTAAAAAAAAAAAATTCCAACCCCCAGTATGTGCTTACTGTATTTCTAAGCATAGTTTTAGGTTTGATATTCTCCAAGAAAAGGACTTTACCTTCATCATAGGACTGGTCTCTCAGAGAAGCACAACAGCTCCTCATCTTCCCCAGTTTTCTTTTAAAGGAGTTTAGGAAGAAGGCTGTCAACAAATTATGAGCCTTTCTGGGCTGTCTCAGTCTAACTGGGCAAATTAAATGCCTCTGGCTTCATGTCCTCTTGCTTGCAAGAGTGAGATGACAGACAGATGGTTTATCCTTGTTAGATGAGTTAGTCTCAATGGTCAAGTAAGCCCCTTAAGCTGTGCCTGGGAAGAGCAGGAGATGTGCAGTGCTAAAGATTCTGCAGCCCTTCCTAGAACACTGGTATTAAGTCTTTATTAAAATTTCATCCACAAGACTACTGCAACATAGGACTTCATGTAAAAGGGAACGGTGGAGGTGATGTAGTCAAACTATCTTGAGATGGTGAAATGAAATCTTCCAGGCCTTGCAAGTGTTTTGCTACACATGTAAGTTTTACTTCGGCTTTCTGTTTGAGGTACATAAAACAAGACAACAGCCAAAAGTTTATCAAACATAGAATAAATCCAGATGCAACATCATACATATGTGTGTATGTGCCTCTCCAATGCAAATAATGCCACAAATGGTACTACTGCTCCTTTTTTTTTTTTCTTCTGTGTTTGTGACAGGACAGCATTAATCCCCAAACAGACACATTTATTACCTGAATAAAGGCTGCTTGAGATATTCATGGTTTGCAGGTAGTTATGACAACGTTCTTTATGTTCTTCCAAAGAGCTGCGCTGCTTATAGCTGCGACCACAGTATCCACACTTATGGGGCTTGCCAACTGGAGAAAAACCACAATTAATAAAGAGACTCAGCTGAGGATATTAATACTGGTAAGAACAAAAGGAAAAAAGCCCACCAGAAAAATAAACCCATGCTGTGGCGAACTGCAGAAAAATTTCGCCAGTTTAAAAAAAGACAATACAAATAACTAATGGAAAATGAGTTGTATATCTTTAAATCAACAGACTAGCTCTGTGGGCGCTGCAAGCTGATTTCAGATGATTTGCATCAGATAAGGACTGCGACATTAAGTCTTCAAAACCAGCATCTAGACAAGTTAGAAACTGAGACACCTTCAAAGGTCTGAGCCCAGCTCAGTGCCCAGCTCCCTCAGAGACTGCCAAGAAGGGAACTGCTGGTGTAGCTAGAGACATTTGGCCACAGCTGGATGTCAGTTCTGATGTAATCATAGCCAGCTCAACCCTTTTAGGACAATGTTAGAGTTCACGTGTTTTCTGCTTCTGGAAATTCAAGGAAATTGGCATGACTAATTTTTTTTCTGTATTACACCAATCCAGATGTATCTAGTTCCAGGAATTTTACAGTAACAATACAGTTTCGTGGACTTCTGGACCTGAATTTTCTGCCTAAGCATGACAATACTGTCACCTCATATGTGATTTCACAATTTCAGATGATTACACACCTTAACTTTCAAATTTTATCTACAAATTCTCAGGTGAAAATCAGACTCAGGCATCCAGCTCACTTTATAATGTATTTGCCAATTGCAGGCACTAATCATAACCTATAGTTTACACATTATCTCTTTAGTTACAGAATCCTCAGTTTGCTAATATATGAAAAATTATGTTTAAAATTGTACAGCCGTGAAAGTCAGTAACAACAAGGGAGAGGAAGGAAAAATAATATTTCAAACGTGCTTTCCTGAATTGGGCCAAGATCAAACAGAAGTAGAAATTACTTTGGACATCTGGGACCAACACTAGAGATCTTATTATCTAATGTTTGTGCTAGCGATTAATTTCCTTAGTTTTGTGCAACACAAAAATGTCACGTTGAGAGCTTCCCTTCTGCTACCCAGATCTTGGACCCAAAGCCAGATTTCTCAGGTAAAGTTACCAGCGTCAGTTCCAGCAATGTGTTTTGGAGGTCTCCTATCCAAATAACAATTTGAATTTCCAACTTAGCTTGGGAAACTAGAGGAAACAACACTCTTCTATTAAGGCACTTAAGAAGCGTTAAATCGATTTTGCTTCACAGAAGGTATGTGAGTACGGTTTCTCTCAAACAACAAGAGGTTCATGGTAACAGAAAAGTGCAGCTACTCAAAACTGTTCAGATCTTCATATTACTGTGGAGTCAAAACACTGAAGAACTCTGTAAGAGTCCTCTTTCTCAAAAGATTATCATCTTNGGCAGGCATAGTTACACAGGTGACACTTGAAGGGCTTTTCACCTGAGTGCAACTTTATGTGGCGCAGAAGGTTGCCCTTCTGTGTAAAGGAGGCTCCACACTGATTGCACTGGAAAGGGCGTTCTCCTATGGGGAGAAGGAGAAAATACGTGAGAACGAAAGAAACTTATGCCATAACAAGAGAAAGATTTCAGTGAGAAAGTTGTTTTCTCACTGCTGCTCTGTGACTTCCACCGGCTGCAGGTTTGATATAACATGAGGCTTTCAGACTAAACCTGCCAGTTTCTTAATGCTTCACTGGCTGGGTCAATTTGATCTGAAAATCTAATTTTTTTTTTCTAAATCAGAATGGCACATCACAATGCAAATTCAAACTCATTTAAATAAAGTGACTGCAACATTTTGTGTTGAAGAGCCACTCTTCCTGATCAGCAGTTTTGGAATAAACCAATATCCAATTTTGCATGTTGTGGCATTTGGTGGGGGTTTTAATGTGGCTTTTTTCAAAGGGTCTTTAAAATATGCCACTGAAGCAGCAAAATAAAAAGGAAACTCATTAAAAATGCATTTCAGGATCACAAGTTCATTTCAGCGTTACATTCTTATATTTAAATGAAAGGCACTTCATTATAACAGTTATAATAACTTCTTTTCATTTACATTTTCCCTGTATTTTCCCTTTCAATTTCTTCTCCATTACCTGTCTGTCCCTAAGCAGCCAAATCAGGAAAGAGACAGAGAAAGCGAGAGAGAGAAAGAGTAAAATCACAGAAGTTAAGACAGTGCAGAGGAAGCCCTGTACTTCTGTGCCAAAGTCTCAACTCTCTTCTAGGTAAGGTATGAGCAGAGGAACTGCACAAATGGGCTATGCTGGTCTACACTTTGGGCGGACACAGGGAAAAACCTGAAGAGATGCAGCCTTGATTTGTCTAAACTGGTGCCTGTTATCGAGGAAGCAAGTGAAATAGCCTTTGCAAAAATAGCATGGCTGTTGTTTGCTTTTTAGTGCTGTTTAAAATCAATAGGCTTATTTATTTGCTCAGCTATTTAAAAAAAAAATCAGATAGATGACGCCTTTTCTTAAGTCAGTAGGAAATAAAATGTTCGAGTTGTACCAGATAAGAACAAAGGAAAACTTACACGAGAGCACTCCATCAGCAGGAACTGCTCTTGCCTGCCTGCTTCTCTGTAGCCCTGACAAAGTCGAACCAGCCTTCAAAACTCATTTGCTGCATTCTGTTTCTCATACTCATAAATGTAATCTGTTATAGTAACTATAATGCAACAACAATTTTAGAAACAGCCCAGAGATACCCTCTTGTTAGTTTTTGATTTTCTTTATACAACAATAACATTGAATTTAAAATTTCAGTGCTGGTTAAAATATATATGAAAAAATCCAAATTAAACTATTGATTTCTTTTCTCTCACTTAACAATCATGTATTATTTTGCACATCTAGGACAAACTTGTATGTCCATAAGTGTGCATGTATGTGCAGCATGATAATTTTTGACTTTTCGATCCCAATCCCAAAATCTGCAAACTCTACGATCAGGGCTGGCAGCTTTAGCATTCAGTGAACAGTTAAATGAATTTACTTGATGACAAGATATTTCCATTGGTCAAGCAGCTTCAAGAAGGATAGCAAAGTCCCTGTTGAGCCAAACGAACTCATTTTCTTTGTTCATCAAGCAGCTGTATTCATTTAAACTATATCCACAACTGGTTCAACTGGGGTGGCCCACAAAACCACCAGAATTGGCCTTACAGGATTTTGCAGTGAGCTTCATAAGCCATGCATGGTGGTTATGGGAAAAAGAAAATGGCTCAGAGACTGTCTGTTCTTAATCTTTGGGGCAATTACTCAGCGTGGAATGTATTTTTCAGGACTGAAGCAGTAATAAGGAAGTCAGTTTGTTTTGCGGGACACAAATTCAGAAGAAATGGTTAATTCTTACTAAGCTTTCCTAACACTGATTTCTGTTATTTTTACTCAAAGGAGCATAAGAGGAGAAAAAGATCATAAAAGTACTCCAGGAATGAAACGTAAAGCAAAGTAAGAATGAAATATATCTCCAGCCTACAACTCTTGCAATTACAGTGTGAAATCTTGCACTAGGTGGAGAAGACAGACAGATGGAGCATTTCAAATGAGTCTGCTACATACCAAGTATTTCTACAGAACTTACAGTGGGATCAAATGCAAAGGAACCTGCGCTCATGTTGCTGTATGAGGGAAATGACACCACAACAGAGAGACCCTGAAACTACATGTAGTTTGGCCCACTCTTGGACTTTCATGCTGCAGCTACCCAGGTGGGGAATGCCTGCCTTGTGAGTCCAGCAAAGCTCCCAGCCCTGCTACGATGGAGGTGGTCACTGATGGAAGGTTACTGAGTGTGTCACTATCCCCCCAAAATGGAGAAGGAACAGGATGGAGAGAAAAAATGCATAATGCATCTTTTATTTAAACAGTCAGCTTTGTGTGCTATTTTCTTGCCTATTCTGAACAGCAGTTGTCTCTCTTGGGTAGATTTCACTGCAGAGTCTGTAGCTATGGATGAGAAAAGGCTCCAGTGGGACCATTGCAGTGATTCACAAGCCTTAGTAGGACCATGGGACCCAGACTGCTTATTCAGCGAAGACCATTTATCATGTTAATTTAAACCTTTCTCATTTCTTAAACAATATAATGACAAAATCACCTAATACACAGAAATGTGCATAGCTCTCTTTTTATTTTTTTAAAGCTCATTCTTCAATGGGCATTAATTTTCTAAATAAATTTGAAACAAGACATAAGTGAAATAACTGGTAAATTAAAGGAGTGTACATATAAGGAAGGAATATCTATACCTATGCACACACACATATATGCACATATATATGTACACGCACATGCACATGTGAACACTGAACAAGTGAGGCTCTATACCCTGAGGGCACAGAAGGGGGTTTCTCTCTCCTTTCCAGATCTCCTTTTTCTTAAACACCAAGCAAGACAGCAGAAAGCTGGAGAAAACCAACCTACTGAAAGCCTCGGGAAAGGAGAGCAAGGAGACTCAGACACCTGTGAGTGGGATTTGCTGCACAGACAGGAGCAACAGGTAAGGGGCTAGGAAGCAGAGAGTGTGCTGTACAGCGGCTTGCAGACAGGAGGGGGCAGAAATATCAGGTGCTGCTCTGCATATCTGCTCTTGGCAGGTGTATTCATTAAAAGTAATTATGCCTTTTATCAGGTCAGGCAGTCATTTTAGTTTGGCACTTGAGTGTGCTAGAGTTTTGTTCACGTATCAAATATTTATTTAAGGAAACCTCACTGCATACGCAGGCTTTACATGAATTAGCAGCAAAGTAATTAATTTGCGAGGCTTGTTCCTTCACCAAGCATGTATTGAAATGGGCTTTGGCATAGTCAGTTAAATGTCTGTAATAGTATATCCCATTTCTACTTTAATTTTCACAGTGCGGTTGAAAGGAAAAGCAGTCACCACTGTTTCCCCATGACGTCCTTTTAATTTGAACTATCAGCTCTGAGCCTCTGCTCCCTTTCCAGCCTTAGAAAAACTGCCTGAGCTCACCCAAAGAGGCTGCTCAGGAGAGAAGCTGAGGGTGAGGAGGGAGGAAAGGCAAAGACTTTCTTTCCTTGGAAGGACTCTGGGTAAAACTTCACACCCTTTAGTTTAATTAAGTGTAAAACAAGAGACAAGTGCAGCTCACTGTACTTGCACTGCACTGCAGTTCACCAAGTGCTTCTACTGTAGGTTTTAACTAAAAGAGAGGGTCCTGTTGGCAAGGGCAAGGCTTGGCAAGGGGCGGTGAAGTCTCAGAATGATACCCCTTGTGTGGTAGTACCCCAAGCACCTTTGGCAAGCACATTGAGTCCCCCTGCCAGGCAGGGAGTTGGGACAGTTAAGGATCTGTGCCGGGGAAACCAGTGAGGTGTCCCCAGGGACACTGCCATAAGGAACAGGCAGCCCAACTCATCCTTCGAACACTCAGCCCTGCTGGGTACCAACCCGTGCTCTAGAAACAAAGGCAGCTCTGCCCTCTGCCTCCCTAAAATCAGATGTGTCCCCACACAGGCCATTCAACCCTTGTGCAAACACTACCTCTGACCCTCTGGGACCTGAAACAAAGCAGCGACAGTGTACCTTTAGGAGAGTGGCAGCCTTCTTAGACAAGTGCAAAGACTTCTATCTCTAAATGCATTTTAAATTGTTAAATTCTATTTCAACTACTACAGCACCAGCTTCTAGCCCATGGGTTCGTTTAAAAGGCTTCACCTCCAAGTCATTTTCCATATGCCCTTTATCAAAATTTAAAGGATCACATGAACATTCAACTTTAAAAAATGGAAACAACTGACCAACAAGCAGTTTATAATACCTAGGAAGCAGGCTGCAGCTTCTCCTCTGAGTTGTGGCTTTTCCAGTAAAGATATTCATCTGCTCTTCCCTGACAGAGGGATTGATCATATTAAATTGAAGGATACTTTGAAGTAGGCAACGTAATAGCATTGCTAACTACCACCAGCACTGCTTTGGAACGTGGCTAACCCATGTTCCACTAACAGATCACAGCCTTGAAGAGCTTGAACAGCTATGGTAACAATGACAGACATTAGCACTGGGGGTGATGGATGACACCTGGGGTCTTTTCATGGATCCTCTCCACTAAACTCTGAAAACACTTTGTAATTCCTTAGTAATTCTGGGGAAATCATTTAAGCATGACTGAAGGGATGCAGAGGAAGGTAGTATTTATGCGTTCACTAGCATGACTATTTCACTGGAATCTAACCATCATGAGACAGGTCATTCTTACCTTAAAAATATTTTAAAAGTCCGTCTCATTTGAATATTCGAGCAAAAAAGTAACATTATATATTTAATTTCAAAATAATTTGTGTAGCACAACAGTAAATTTCAGTTCTTCTCCTTTGACTATGGATGACCTCAGAGTTTAGACTGGGAGCCTAATCTTTAGACAGCTTCTATCAGGTAAGATGAGACTCATCCTGGTCTTTAGTTCTTCCTTTGTTTCAGCCTCTTCATTTTTTGCACTCTGAGACTATTTAGAATCAGAAAATTGAGGCAAGAAGGTTCACAGCACTGTATAATGAAAAGCCATCCCTATGGAGCACATCTTTACATGTCTCATTTATATATTAGTGGTCCAGTGGAAACCCTTCAGTCCAGATTTGACCAGTGACAATACTTGGTTTTACTTCATGAAACATTTCACACAAAATTGACCCCTTTTTTTCACTAAGACTGCCAGTACAGTTCTCTTAACATTTATTTTGCTAATCACCGATCTATAATGAGCTTTGCTGCATTTTTTGAAACATTAGAACTGGTTGATTTCAAATTTAGCCACAAATGGACTTTTCTTCAGGAATTCTTAGAAATTTCTTAGAAATTAAACAAGACTTTTTTACTTTTTTTTAAACTAGATTTTTTTCATGTAACTCAAACCAAACAAACTACACAATTTTTAGGCAAACAGATAGACCTCCATCAAGGAGAAATCTCAATTCCTGTGCTGCTGAAATGTCATAACAAAATAACCAAGTTCCAAATGCCCACGGATGCTGCATTCTCTTACAAGAGGAAACATAAACGTGATACAGAAAATAAAACTTAAATCCTAGTATGTGGCCAATTCTTGTCAACTAAAGGAAAAACTATGGCAGGCCTTACCAGTGTGGCTTCGTTTGTGAACCATGAGCACATTGGGACCGATGCAAATTATCCCACAGATATCACATTTTAGCTTTCCATTAGGAAGTCGAATGCCTCCAACTCCTGACATAGCCTTGCTGCCTGGGCCATTGTGTGAGCCATTCATTTTTTCTCCCGAGGTATCAAGCATTCGTAAATCCTCTGCACATTCTTCCCCATTCATTTCACAGGCACGCCCATTCTCTTCATCACTCTGAGTCTCTATTTTAATATTACCAGCTGAAAAAAACAATACAGGATGCCACTCAGTTTTGTTACAGAATAAATACAGTGGCAAAGAAACAGTCACATCAAAAGTGATAACTTCTAAACAGCATGTACAATGTACCTACAGAACAACAGCTACAAACATGACCACATTTCTATAGTTAATGCGATGAGTTTTTAACATCTGGAGCAATGAACAATGAATATCAGTAAGACAAATACAAGGCATTCAGGGAGCTGGTAATCTAAACAACATAAGCCTGTTCCTAGTTCAGTTTGAGATTTTTGCATTTGTAATGTTCATTTTGACAATTCAGGTTAATTGGAATAAAACTTAAAATGAATCCATTTCAGATGGGTTTTTCTAAAACAACTGTGAAAGTAAGTAACTCATCAAAGACAATGGATGAAAATGAACTGAAAATGCAACATTCTCTACTTGGCAGGAAGATTTCAAGGGCTGTACTGAATCCAAATACCTGGTTTGCAGTTCTGCAGGGCAAGCAAGGACAATGGGAAAGCAAAGAGTACAAACACTGATAAAGAAACCAGGGTGGGGAAGGATGGAAGGAAGAATTTAAGAGAAGAACCAGCATTGCGGGAAATTATAGGAGTGATAATTGCGTTTTCAGGACAGCAGGATTAGTATTGCTGAATAAAAGCAGAGGAACCCTACAGCCATGAAGTACTATTAAAAAACTGTCTAATCAACAAAGGTTGGTGGGACAATTGCTTTGATTTCATTGGATAAATCCGTTGTATTATAATCTCAAAGGTGACAGTTGCTTGCAGCTAAGAGAAGGATTCTGGTACAAATCTGGCATAGCCTTGCTACATGTGGTAACAGGTAGGTTGGTAAATTTGATCTGATATGAACACAGTAAACCTAAATGTTACAAAAAGGGGCCTAGATTCAGATCAGTTAATGCCAGTATTCATTCCTCTTCTCTCCACAGAACTGTATGACACTTTGTGTAGAATAAGTAATCTTTAAAGTTATTCCCCTCTTTTCTAATCTGTTAATTTTGGCGAAAAAAAAGGTTTTCATTAGGCTGGAAAGGACCATTTCATTGACTCAAATCTTACTTTCCTTTCCGTGAAAATCCAGTGCCTGTACCCCATCACACAAAGGACAGCACTTACTTCAGTGGCTAGCTGTATCACCCAATAAAGTCTGATGTCTTTTCCTGGTGTGGAATGGTAGTTTCATGGGAACCTTTTAAGTGCTGGTCTAGCAATGACATAATTAAACTATGGGCAATAATTACCTCAAGAGATGAGAGACCTTGACATTCATTTGAAATGGAAACGTTTGACAAACTCTTCTCTGCTACACCCTGCAACCTTCCAGTTGTCCCAAGAGTTTTGTGACTGACTAGAATACCTGACTCAAAATCCTACTGGGAAACATGCTGAGCATAGAGGTGCTTACTTTTCTGAACACTGCTTGAC
>WEIS01067993.1:0-39443 GCA_013389965.1 Todus mexicanus | reverse complement strand
GAAAAGACAGGCAGGGGAAGTAAGAGATAAACAAAGGGGCTTGCACAGAATTGGAAGTTAAGATGTAATTTTAACAGATAACAAAAGATACTAAGGGAAAAAGGGATGTACAGAAAGGTTGAGGGAAGGGATATATACACATACAGATATATACAAAACCCGATCTCGGATGGTGATGGATTTTCCCCACAGCACGTGGATGCAGGCCCTGCCACCCCTGGGATGAAGTTCCAGCAGCACCAGCACGACGCATGCGCAGAAAGGGAAAAGGGCCAACAGAACTTCCTGCCCCCTTTAAATAGGCAAAGGCAGGAAAAGGAAAGGAATACATGACCCTCTGACCCCACAGTGTCCTAGGCTCACTGCCTGTTCCCCCTTAAACCACATCAGGCAGGCAAAGTATTTCCATTGATCTCTATCAGGTTCCCTGTGTTTGTATGATACATTTAGGGTTGGGGGGTTTGCACTTGTAAGTCGTCAGCATGATCCATAGTTTAGGAGCACCACTAAGTTCCCCACAACACCCCAGTCTTGCCTTGCTGACAAGCAAAGCTTTCTAGCATTTCTGACTGGCTGAGACACCCCATCCAGCTCAGTGTGTTAATGACCTAACCTCCAATTATTGAAATCTTTGTCACTCCTCAGCTTGACCACAGAAAATACCAAAGCATGACATTTCCAGCACTTGTAAGACTTCAGCCAGTACAGAAATATATTGTTCATTTTCTCATCAAGCCTTGCCTCAGTGCAGTGACTTCACTTGGGATCTTGAATCAAGTTCGCGCATTAAGTGTCCTCAGTTCTTACCTTCAAAGTACTCCTCAGGTTAAGCCTAAAGTAGCCAAAAGAGAGACTAAAGCTCCAGGAAAAATCTGATGGTCAGAGCTTCACCCTGCCGGGATGACAGAACTCTCCAGAGTAGGTTTAAAGTGTATTGATGTAAGAGAGCTCTTGTAAGCTTCCTCTGACTCTGTAGAAACAACTCCCTCAAGAGCCAGGGACTAGAACAGATCTCACTTCTTTTCACTCCAAGAGCAAGGCACTTACCTTACGTGTCAGGTCAGGGTAACGTAAGCATCAAAAAGAAAAGGAAGAGGAAAAAACATACACCACGTACAACACCCCTCAGCTAAAACAACCACCAAAAAAGGAGTGCAAATGAAACCCAAGAAATGCTGTGTACCTTGGAGAGAAGGCAGACAATAAACATTCGAGTGCTGCAGAGCCACGGTGCTCAGCACACTGCCGAAGGGGGTCCAGATGCCAGAGCCAGGGCTGAATCTTGATATTCTGAATCCCTCTGAACTTTCCGTCCTACCTGCCCACCAAATGTCATACACACATAAAGGAAATAAGCCCCTCTTAGTGAGACTTAGCATATAGAAGTGTCAGCAACCTTGAGAATTATGATTTCTTTTAGCATGGTATATAGCAATGATTTCCATGGAGCCCTAGCCTGGCTCACACCACAAGCAGTTATTGCCACTTTTTTTTTTTTTTTTTGCTGGAAACCTGCAGTAAATCCTATGGAGAAACAGGCACAGCTTCCACCACAGGGTAGTGAAGATGTCTTCATGAAAGTTGGGGGGTTTTTTTGAACAGAAAATCAAGATGTAAAAAAAAAGAAAAAATTAAACAAACAAAACAGACCTACAGAAAATACTGAGAACTATACACCAAGGACATGAAAAAATATCTTCTCACCAGATCACAAATAATACCAAGAATGAACTGTGGCTTGAAGGGTCAGACTATAGTTGCACCTTCCAAGTTTTTCACAGAAGACAGTCCTGAGCTGTTATATTTTGCACCTTTGTCCAAGATACACAAGACTCAGTGCACAAAGCTGTTCCTCCCTGCTGAGCTGAAGCCTCACCAGCTCTACAGATGGATCAGAAACCAGAGCCACATCAGGTGGAGCTGTCAGATGCTTTGAAGAAGCAAGCCCAGAGGCAAAGCCTAACTGCATACTTGACCCTAGGGTTATGGTGGCCTCAGGAATGAGAGCAAAATCCAGAGCAGCTACCTTGACACCTAAATGCTGACATCACCAGAAAAAGATGGGCCTTGGTCCAAGATTTGCTTTAATCCAAAAAGGAGACACCTCAGCTCTATAGCAGGCTGCACCCTACTAGGTGTGCTATGAGTTGAGCTAAGGACAATGGATAGCAACAGAAAGCTCATCCACCACAGGCATTCACATCCAGTATGTGCCACCATAATACACCTGGTAGCCACGTAACCTGTGACACAAGCAGAAAGAAATACAGGCAAAGGTCTCAGTCAGAAGCCTCCTTCAGTGTCTTACCTCATTAACCCTTTGCAAGCTTTGGGCTCTTAAGTAACTTTATCTTGGAGAGTGATGACTAGTGTCAGACTACTTCTTACAGAGGTGTCTCTGGGAGATTGCTGTCGTTCTGTTCTTTTTTCTAACACTGAACATCTAATAAGCAACACCTACTACCACCTGCTACTGTTGTTCATTCACTGATCATCTCAATTCTTCCTGATTTATCACTGCAGTGACGAGTGCACTCACTTTCAGTGAAAACTCTGTTAAAAACATACAGCACCAGCTTTTCTTTCAGAATTGCAAGGGTCACCCAAAACCAGAGACAAAAGGTAACTCCAGTACTGAGGTTGCGAGGCACTTGCCTCTATTCTATAAATACCCTTAAGATCTTTACACATCTCTAGTGCTGTGTAAGTAGGACAGAATAATGCAAAATATTATGTAAAACAGCATTAATGTAACTTCTGGTTAAGATTTAAGGGAGCTAATTTCCTCTTGCTGTCACTAACATGAATCGTGTTTCTTTCTACTGCAGGCAGTGATGTGACATTAGGTGAAACGTGTGCGAAGAGGAGAATCAGGCCCAAAACACATGAAGACTGAAAAATTTAAGGTTATGGTTGTGAATTGCCCTGCCCACACACACAAAGTGTAATTTGCATTAGTGTAGTATGACATTATCTTTCACCCCATAACACACTGTCATTATTGCTCACATTTCCATGGTATCCATTGCTCGATAGGTCCCATGGGATAGATTTTGCAAAACAGCTCAGCTCCCATTTAGGCAGCAAAATACGTGGCTGGGCTTTCGAGAGCGCTGTGTACACTGGAGGCTGAGCTTGTTTGAACAGGCAGCAGAATTGCCACAATGGGAGCTGTGGAACGCTGAGCATTTTTACATTTCTGACTGTGCAGGTTCCCCTAGAGGAGAAGGCAGAAATAAAGATTCCAGTGATGGTTTCTTTATGACTGTTTTTTTGGTTTGTGGTTTGTTTTTTTTTCCAGGCTCGCTTTACTTCCAATAACACGAACTCCAAAGTGCTGTTGCTAACTCTTGTGATTTTTATCAGGAGTCTTGGGATGTGTGGCATAAATCTTCAGGCGTGAAATCTTGCTATTACTTGGCAATCTCACATCATGGTAAAAAAAAAAAAAAAAAGAAAGAAGTTTCTATTCCTCACTACTATGGGGGGGAAAGGACTACAAAATATCTGAGTCACAGGTCTGAAGGTCTCAAACCATGGAAAAATGAAAATAATCTGTGATTTTTTTTCATCTCCTTTTTCAAATCTCATGGTTTTAAATGCACCTGACATCTTACAAGCACACAAGTTGTGACTTTTTAACACTTGTTTATAGTAAGAGTGAAATCGAGCAGACTGGTTCAGAGAGAGAAAGATGAATTTCTCCCATGATCTGTGACCCAAAAAAAGGGACTAAACAGTGCATGGTACAAAATGAGGCATGACCAAGTTTACATTTCATACACTTTAGCATTCCCCAGCTCCCTGTTATGATGATGGACTAACACAGGGATATAATTTTCTTTTTGTTTTATTTTGTTGGGTTTTTTCTTCCAAATTTACTTTGATTACCAATTTAAACATGTGGCAATATATTGCATGTTGTGGAGTGTACATGAAAAAAAGCACTGAGATCAGGCAAGAGTAAATAAAATATGCGCCTGTCTTCAGTGACTGAAGACTTCCTCCAGAACTACAACATGTTTGTCTGTTACAGCCCAGTTTGTTAAGAAGCCCCAGCCAAGCATTGATTTGCAAACCCATCCAGCATATTTATCTGTGAGTCAGCAGGCTTTCTTTATACTAGTCCTTGCCCTTGTTTTGATTTTGATTTTCTCCACTTCCCTTCCTTCCTTTCTCCCTCCGTCCCTCTCTCTCTCCCCCTCCCTCTTTCTGTGTTATCCTACACACAGAGGAGCATCACACCTTTGTGTGCTGTGCCTGGCAAATCCTGCTGTTTCCCTCCTGTGCCTTCTCTGCTCTCCTCTCTATTGATCCTCATGCTGCTCTGTTCCCCCTCACACAATTTTGGCATATCCTGAACGCACCCGTCTGATTTAGGGCTTGACTGGCTTGATAAAGAGCTGCACATACAGGAAAGTGCAGGTCTGAGTTACATTTCCACCTCTGATCTGTCCCCCTCTCTGAGGAAAGGCATCCTTTAATGGCCTGCTCCAGGCATAAATCACATTGCTCTCTTCAGTGCTTCACTCCACTTGGCTTGGAGATTGGGTTGGGAAGTAAGGATATAGACTGAATTTGACCTCATCAGGTGAGTCCACCCCCTGTCGGCTTTTCTCCGTCTTTTTGCTGCCCGCCTGCCTAGGACAGAGCCTGCAAAAAGCTGGCAGCTTCGTCTTCGAATGCACTTGAGTCACACATCGTCTGACCAGCAAATGAAAAGGCCTTTTTGACCTCTTAACTTTCGTGCTTGGATTCTGTGAGAGGATATCACTCCTGTTCCTGTACTAACCTGCTCAGGACTGTGGCTGCATGTGGATCAATCTCTTTGTGTATACATTTGCACATGGTTGTAAGTATGGATGTGTGTACAGAGCAGCTTATAAGAAGAACTGTGGATGAGGTAAGTTTAACTATTTGGAAAATTCAGCAATATCTAAGTTTCAGTTACCACTTCACAAAAAAATATACTTCCAAAAGTGTTAAATGAAAGAGTACATTTTTGAAAAGGAATTCAACATTGGAAGAGAAAAAGCAAGTGACAGTACTCTTTCAGAAAGACTGAGGCATCTGAAACAAAAAGCCCTGTGGGGAGGGGATCTTAGAAGAGGAATCTCATAATCCCTTTGCAGTTCCAGCTGTTAGAGCAGGACCGTGCCTGTCAAATGCACTTGCTTTTTGTCTGATCTTGCTGTAAATGAGACTGGTTTGCAGCCTAATATATCCTAAGTCAGCAGCTAATTTCACATATGCTCACCAGTGAAATTAGTTATTTGAAAACACATTTAGAGAAGTAAACGCCATCACTTTTCCCCCATGCCAAGTATGGGGTTCATAGCCAGACCATTCTGCCTTGGGCACTGTTACAGCACCAAACACAGGTAGCTTAGTGTGGAAGAGAGATTTAAGGCAGGCATATAAACACAGAACACCTGCCTTTCCCATTCCAGGGTTCAGTTGCTTCAGAGTATTTTTGTATTGGTGCTTTGGTCTAGTGAGCTGAAGAGAGGGCTGAGAGTCAGGAGATGCCAGTGTTATTTCTGAGTCTGCTGGTGACACTCACTGAGTCTCACTCACCTGGTCTGAAACATGGGAAAGATTAAACTAAAAAGCCTTGGTTTATATCTTTGAGATCTGTAGAAGAAAAGTAGAAAACTTCAGTCTATTTGGACCCATGGAGCTAATATAATAACAATAACTAGTAAAGAAAAATGCAGCTAGACCAAGCTACATAGCACTTTCACCAGAGGAAACAAACAAAAACCCACAAAAAAACCCCACCAAACTGTTTCATTGAGATGGAAACACTTTAGTGTTGTGATAGTTATTGAAACATCATTTAGCAAAAAGAGAAAGAGGGCAATAGGAGAGGAAAGCATTTTCACAGGGCGGCACGGCTGAGGCTTTTGATTTTTAAACTTCTTTGTCATGGCAAAATATAGGGAAAGCAAGCAAACAAACAACCTCCCCAAATCCCCCAAATTAATAATCTAAAATTAAGCAGAATAAAACCATATTAACATGGATGGAAAATGCTTATTCTTATTCTGACTGAGAAAATACAACATTTAGAAAGAGCAGAACTTCCCACAAATCTGAAATTCTATTTCCTGCATAGTTAGTAATAAGAATATAGTATTATATTTCTAATGCCTAGACCTCTACAGAAGTATTACTGTACTTACACACCAAGTAATAGCACATGTATACACTTTCTATTCAATAAAGTTGCTATGCAACACTCTGCAACAGACTCCTTCACTTCCGTACAGTGTGCTCAGCTGAAGTAATCTGCTTCCAAATGATGAATCAGTTACTAAATGGTAAGTGGAAACTGGAAGACATCAAACACAATGCATGGACTCTTCTTTGCATAAGACCGACAAGGCAAGAAAGTAAACTGAAGAAACGTTTTTCTGCTGCAATGTCAAAAAAATGTAATTACAGAAGAGAAATTCAGCTGATCAGAAACAACTAGAGGCTCCCTGCTCAAAAGCATGCAGAAACAGAACAAAACCAGCCTCTCCTCCAAAGCTCATGCCTTGACATGAGAAGAAGGGATGAAAGAGCCAGCAGAAACAGCTATATTTACCTAGCAACTTGCCACACAATCACTACAGGATAATAACAACAAATGGATATGGAATTTCACCCCAAGCCCAGGACACAGACATGCCCAAAGCAGAAAGTAGCTACCTCTGACAGAGACACAGGAGGTTTATTTTTCCTCTTTACACTTGTTTCGTGACTTGCGGGGCTTGTCACACCAGCTCCCCACCATAGAATTGAATAGGACCAGAACAATCTCTAATTTTTTGTTTCATACATTTTCAAATAAAACCCCAAAAGGCAGCATTCCCGGGGTTGTAGTTACGAATGCAAGAGATAAGCAGGAATACTAATGAAAGTATGATCCATGTCACAAAACTAGGGCGCCTCATGTTTTCTCTAGTACACTTCAAAGATTACATGCGAATGAAGGAATGATCAGGTGGAGCAGGGCCACAAACTTCTTAATCCAGAAATGAAATCTGAGATGGTCATAGCACATCCTGCTGAGAATTGCAAGAAATACAGTCAATTGCTGATAACCAGCAGCTAAAGATCAACTCTAATCCTGAAGTAAAGAGGCTTGAAATCTAGAAATATATGCATGTGAGCTATCATCCCTTGGACAATCCCATTTTACTTACTTACACAGTGCCTTTCACTTGATTTGGGGCTGGAAGGACTTCTCATGGCAGCAAGTTTTACAGCCTTATTATGAACTGGGTGGAGAATTTTTCCTTAATGGGCATTTACCACCTCTGGGTTACCATGGATGTTCTTTTCTTTTTCTATCATGACTCAGGTAGGAGAGTTTATGGATCCTTTACACTATACAAAATGAGTATAACACACACAAATAGCATTTGTCAGCTCCTGGTGGGATATTGTTTCAAAGCCTCACAAGTGTTACTGTTAGGAAGGGCTTTCAATAAGAGTGAATACAGGTAAGCAGAATTTAGACAAATCCAGCTTGGGTATTTAAAGTTCAGCCTTGCCCATCTGCTTATTTAACAGATGATACTTTTTCCTCTGCCATGTTGCTACAGATTCCTCAGAGTCATTCTGAATTTCTTCCTTCCAAATTTTCTGGCATCATTTCTTTTTTTTTTTTTTTGCTTCATGTAGTACAAAATTTCTCCAGAAATTTCTTGCTTCAGTATGTGGACTTTTCAAATGCTAGCTGATTATTAGTGTTACTGTTCTTTGGGTGCTAAACAATCTACCCAGACAGACCAATTTAGCACTCTTCTGCTCATACAGTAATCAGTAAGGTTCCTAATAATGTTGTCCATTCTCCTGCTAATAAACTGCCATTATTCAGTCCACACAGCCAGTCTCCTCTGTGAAAATTGGTCCCTACCTGGGTGCCCATGTGGAAGCCTTTGAACAGTCACCAGTGAATGCTGGGCCACATTGTCCCATTGCAGCCTTCTGAATGTGGCCGAATATCTGCCTTTGCGATTAACCCCACTACCTCTCCCCAAATATCTCATGCTCCTACCAAGACCTCAATCGCCTTTTAGCACCAGCTGTCTTATTTCCCACTTTCTTTGCTAGTACCTGCAACATCATCTCCAGCTTGGTATCATCAGTACATCTCACTAATAGACTTTCCACTTGCTTCAGATCAGTAATGAAGAACTTTAAAAAGACATTATAAGAAGATTTGTGGCCAAAGGTCCCATTAATTATGTTTGCTGTACCCCACTAGGCACCTTCTTCCAAAGCCGCTCATTCTCATTTATCACAAGCCTTTGTTTACAGCCTCTTTGCCAGTTTTTAGCCCTCGAGTCACTGCTTCCTCTCCTAGGGAATACGATTTATTTTTATTTTTTTAAAAATTAATGGCAGGATGTCTTTCTTCCAAAACGTTCTCTGCATGTAATCACAGATTTATCTAGTGAGAAAGATACATAAAGATTTAACTACAGAGTGGAAATTAAAACAGCATCAATTTCACACAGGTAGAGTTTTATACTAATAAAAGGAGCAGACAGACAGTGTCACGGCTGGGACAATCAGGAGAAATGGCCTGTGCTCTGCAGAAGTCAGGCAAGATGATTGAAAGTGTCCCTGGTGCCTCTGCATGGACAGAGCAGGTCCCTGGTGGGCCAGTTCTGATGCTGCTCACACTTCTGCTCCTGGGGCAGCTCCTGCCAGCAGGGAAGTGACTCTGGCTGTTCCAGGACATAAACAGAAATAAAACAAGGCCTCAACTTTTTGTCAGTCAGACTTTGCTTCTGATCGCTGGTGTCCAGCAATTAACATGACAGACACCTGCAGGACTCAACTGGACATTGTTCAAGATGTTAGCAAGGTTAAGCCTGCCCTGATAATGGGGATCAGCCTCAAAGTGGTCTTTGAGCACAGACTCATGGGTCTCCTTATGAAGCAAGCAGGAAAGGGGGCTGTATAGCACAAGGATTGTTCTGCCCTCACACAGCTGGCTGTACGCTTGCTGGAAGGGGAGAGCCTGCCATGCAGGACCTCCAGGCCATCCCCTCACAGCAGAGATGCCCCCCTGCTGCCATGGTGCATACCCACGGCCAAAGANTCCTTGGTGATATATATACATACCACGCTAAACTTTGAATCTTTATTATCATGTCCTCTATGTAGTAAGTAATCCAGTGTACCTTGCCATATAACTTCTTTTTCTTAAAGTTGCATTTACTGTTTCAAACTTAGTTGAAATGCAGTTTATATTAATAAATATATTGTTACTTCTCTCTCGTGAGTGAAGTGCATAACTCCATCACCAACAAACTGACACAGCAGACTGAGTCCAGCACTCTTGCTACCCCCTGATCCCAACAGCACGACATACCTGTCAGTTCATTTCCATCCACCTGGATACTGTCACTGCAAAGCCTGAGCCACACCTATGGATGCTTACCGCAGTTAAATAATAACAGTAATGCCTGCTCACTCGCTCCAGGGTTACAGGGAAAAGAATATCAATCTGAGAAAAAAAACAACCACCACCACAACAACAACAAAACAACAAGAGAGGCGAAGGAAGGAAAGAAGAGGATAAGAAACAATTCAGCGCAAATAAAAACTCCAAAGCAACAAAGAGGCTGATCTCGTCCTCATCCTCTGGGAAAGGAGGAAGCGAGGGTTATGGAAGGGTCAACTCCACTATGGGAGCAAGCAGCGTGTGTGCGTGTCATGTGCCCCAGGGCTGTGGCTCACATGCCAGGGCTCGAGCACCTCTCTANAACAACAACAAAACAACAAGAGAGGCGAAGGAAGGAAAGAAGAGGATAAGAAACAATTCAGCGCAAATAAAAACTCCAAAGCAACAAAGAGGCTGATCTCGTCCTCATCCTCTGGGAAAGGAGGAAGCGAGGGTTATGGAAGGGTCAACTCCACTATGGGAGCAAGCAGCGTGTGTGCGTGTCATGTGCCCCAGGGCTGTGGCTCACATGCCAGGGCTGCAGCACCTCTCTAGTTTGCAAACCTGAGCTGGGGACTTCTTCTCAGACCTGAATAGTGCCAGTGACCAGCAGTTCGGTTGCTGACACATCCAAGCTCATACACAGCCCCAGCCGTGCTGTGCCCAGCGGTGCTCAGCCTGGCTCATAAACATGCACCAGCTTGCAGGGGGGATATTTGGCACAAAAGAGGCAGTACAAAGCACACGGTGAGGAAGAGAGAAAAAAATAGCCAGTGCTACACGCCCCTAAGCTGTAATGGTGTGAAAAATTTTCAGATGAGAGGATCTGGAAGAGCTTCTGAAAGCCTGAGCAAACCAATTCTCCCTGCTTCCCCCAGCTCACCCCTCTCCAGACTTCACACATATCCCTTTTTGAGGCTGTAGACGTTATCAAACCTGCAGTGTCCTCAAGTAAGAGCAAGACAAAACCCTTTCTTTTAGCACACAGTGTTCACCTTCATGAACCAGTGAGCCATCAGCATGGCCCAGCACAAAGGATGACCAAGGCGGATACTCTGCAAGACTATACTTTTCCTTCCCATCCAAAGACACCTCTTGGCCCTGTAACAGGAAAAAGCTTGCACACACCTCCACTCAGTTTGCACCTGAACTCTGTTTGGAGAACACCACCACCACACACAGCCTTACTCCCCAGAACCTAAGATGAGCAGGTGTCAGAAGGAAATATGACTTACTAGGCACACGGTTGATAGCTTTAAGGGGTCTCAGGACACGGACAGTACGGATTGCAGACAAGTTAATATTTTGGAGATCCAGGGAGTACTCCACCATCCTGCAGAAGGGAAGAGAGAAAGAAAAAAAGAAAATTTAAAAGAACTCAGCCTTTTTATTTGAGCTATATAGTCATCGTTGCTTCATTGCAGGGTTTCTGGAAATCATGGGGTGAAACCTGAATCTTTGGGCGCAAAGCTGAAGCCTCTGGGAGCAGGACTGGAGTTCATGGCTCCCCTGGTAGAGAACACAGCTTGTGTGCAGCAAGGCAGCGAGTGATGAGCCTGTGCCACGTGGATGCAGGCCAGGAGCTGCGATAACCCTTACCTGCAGCGACCATCAGGAGGGGAAGGAGCAGCATGAAGATGGACAATGAGCATGTGCTCCTGGCAAGGGCACACACCTGGGGTGGACAGTCCTCATGAGGCCAGGAGGAGGGGGTCTGTGTAGCCGATTTTGCTGCATGTTACCTGCAGCACAGTGGAGTGTTCCCCATGTTCTCCTCATCTCACAGTGCAGGATGACATCTGTGGAGGCAGCTTCAGCTAGCCTGTTTTACTTCATGTATAACCAAAATCTCTACTTAAAGTGGTAGCTGCTTCGGCTAGGTGGAAAAGCTTCTCCCATAGCTCTGAATCACTTATATCTGACACCAACCAAAAGAGGAAAAGCCTAATTTTAGGAGATATGCTAGACCTTAGCTTTCCTAACCCAACAGCATGTTCCCTAAATAATCTCAAAGTGCAAATAGCTATGACTAATGCATTGGCTCTGCTGCAAGATGAAAAAAAGTGACCTGGGCCAGCATCCCTTAGCCAGCTCTCTCCTCCTCACCCAGTATAGCAAAAGTCCAGTAACTTTCCTTCCTCTTAGAAACCATGTTGAGAAAATCGATTATACTAGCCATTTATACTAACTATATACATATATGTAACTATATATATATACATATACACTAACCCTGGTCAGCAATTTCCACCTAAGGATCTCAAAGTATTCTGCTTATTTTAGTGAACACAGGTGCACGAGACCTCTAGGAAGACATGGGTCATTGTCACCAGCTTCCCATGGTGACCTTGATGTGCAGAGGGGATCAAAAGGGTGACAGCTTTGGCAGGTGAAACAGCAGTAGAGTCAGGACACAAACTGTTTCTCCTGAATCTTTTCTCAGATTTGAATAATGAAGTTACAAAAAGCTCCCTTTTTCTTTCCTTTTCAACATCCTTAAAAGATCGAGAGGGATCAGGGTACACAGCCTTTTGTTACTGCACCCCAAAACCATTATAATTTATATAGAAAGATCCACAAGTCAATAATCCAGTACCCTGAGGTCTGTTAAAATCCCTTTGCCTAGAAACCACTGAAGAGTGAACCAGAGAGCCTAAGTGAGACATTGAGAGGGAAATAGGGTATGGCAAGCCTCTAAGAAATATCAGGGAGAGGACTTGATTGAAACTTGCATGAAGTGGTCTGTTACTTCTATTGATCACGCTCTTCACTCACAAGGACCTTGAAGAGCAAATGTCTAGTTATCTGTCTACACCTTTCACAAAGGGGACTTGTCAGAGTGATAGATTTTCCAACACACTGTTGAAGTGTTGTGATTATTCTCTATCATGCTCTCTTTCTTTCTCTCCCTCATTCCTTTCACTCTGTTCTCTCATGCACTTTTAAGGTAATCACATGAAATAATTCCTCTTCTGAAATGCAGCGGTATTCATTTACCTGCTTGGAGCTGTCAGATCCACATGCACTGAGTGCAGAAGGAGAGAGGAGGGTTTTCATGCAGATAATCAAAATACTCACAGCCCTAAAAAAATGCAGCTGAGAAAACCCCTACCCCAAACCAAGCAGCAATAACTAGATAGCCTACAGAAAGCATTAGTGATAGACAGATGAAATTGGGAAGTGGGCATGAAAGGAGAAATAAAACACACAGATACAAATGCACAGACGTGACTACAGGGCATTACAGAAAGGACATACCTGCATCATACAAATTAACACAACGCAAAGGCTCATGAGCAAGCACTGATCAACCTTGCTCCAAAAGCAAGACTGCCTCATCAGCGTGCTATTGCTCCAGAATTAGACAGGCCTGATGAAACATTTGAACTATGGTTATGGGCAAAGCACCGTATGGACATAGCTGTGTTGTTCCCAGGATGTGAGTTAACATCTCTTCACAACACAGAGACTTCACATGTAGTGGGAGCTTCATGGCTGAAGAGTCCCTATGCTCTCTTAGAGGGGGTAGGTATATGCACAGAATGATAAAGATCTCCAAGCTTGCTGAAGTCCCACAGAACTTTTTTTCCTTTCCTAAAAAAGCACATACCCCCTAGAGGTACTGGGTCAGACCTCTGAAGGTAAAAAGTTGGTTTTGAGCAGTAGCAGAACAACCTGAAACACACTCTGTCAGATGCCAGACAAGCACATAGCCCCCAAATACATCTAATTTCAAAAGGTGGTCTTTTCTGAACTGTAAGCAACCAAATGAGAAGTTCTGGAGACCACCATGACCCTCAGAGAAACTGAGTCCAGGGAAACAGCACAGGGATAGGGTTGAGATTAAATCAGTGAGCAGAGGTAACATCTCTTCTTAGACTTAGCCATGCAAAATTCATTTAAAAATAGAACCTCTGTTTACAAACTGTTCAAGTTTTGTCCTCTTGTGGCTACAGTCACGTTGTTGACATTATAATGGGAGTAAACTTAACCAGGCGCATATCACTGCCATCTCCTAGCTGGAATAAGCTTGCCACCCATGTGGTACAGTCTGTGTGTCACTAGAAAATTAATAATTGAAGTAGCACACGCGGGTCCTTTCAGAGCAGGGCATATGCTACCCTAGCTGCAACCATGCAGTTCAGACAGCAAGCGAGTCAGCCTCCTGCAGCACTTTGTGGCCACAGATTTACTGTGATTGCAGTCCAAGTTTAGGTAGGGAAAAAAAAGAATATTAAAAAAAGAACAGTCAATCACTCGGCCAATAAAAACAGTAGGCTATTCTCAAGGAATGGTCAGAGAAGGGCAACTATTAAATTTGTCAGAGAGCAACTTCTAACGAAAACGAGTTCAGCCCTAGCAGACCCCAGGGCCTCGGCTTGCTTAGCAGACCTCTTCTGCCTACAGTTCTTCTAAGGCCTCCTGGTCTTGGCTGTGATAACAGAGACACATTCAGGATGCTTAAATCCCCATGGAAGAGTTATGCCTGTTGTAGTCACACAAGTCATATCCAAAACAACTCCAACACAATTCCAGTGCAATTTTGCAGTAGGGCTGCTTGTTCTCACATTTTCATTCCTAGTGATGGCTTTGGCATCAGCTTATGTTCACATTTCTCTTTGCACAAGGGCAGCATGCCTGTACCATGATGGACTGCAGGTGAACAGGGTGAAACGAAACTCCATTGTTTAACAAAAAACCCCAACCATTTTCTCTGTACTTAAAATTGATGAATCCAAATGTTGTCTCCTTGCTTTAATGAAATGGGATCTCTAAGCAATTCTGCTGGAGTCTGTGGACATCTGCAGCATTTCAAGGATTGCCAGCCTAGCTGGTTTTGCTCTTATCTTTCTCCGGCCAGCCCTGCTTCCCTCTGTCTGGAAACCTTGTACACTTAACCCCCTCTAGGTTTGGGCTGTATCTGATCTCCTGTTGCCACATGTGGAGGTGGTGACAGATTGATAAAGAGTCAAAAGGACCTGTTGCAAAAAATGGTCAGCCAGAAACTGGCAGCAGATTTATGTCAGGAGGTTCACATCTTCCTGTGTCTCAAGATCTTGTGGTGGTGGATTAGGCGCACAGTGCTTATTTGAATTCTCATGCAGGCACTCAACCTTCAGTGCTTCAATCGTTATTGCACCAGCAACCTGGGGCACTCTGTGTCTGCTGAGCGTTCATAAGCCAAGAGCAGGGAAACATTAAAGCTAGCACAAAATGGTTACATTCTTATTAAATTCCAGGAGCTTTCCAGGCTCCTTGTCCTTGCTTTGTGGCAGCTCAGTGCCATGAGCAGGGATAGCCCCTGCAACCTGACCACCCATCATCTAGTTCTCCCCTCTTCCTCGTCTGCTTTAGGCATGTCTTGGTTGTAAAAGCCTTAGTTTCTTTAAGGTCCAGAGGCAGTCAGACAAAGTCTAGGATGGGGGCGGGGGGAAGTGCCTGTGCTCTTCGTAAGTTGTCCTTTCCCCTTATCATCATAGGTCAGGGAGAATGCATCTCTCCCAAGGGAAACAGCAGCTCATTTCTAGCACCACTAAAGTATTTTGCAGCCTCTGGCATGGGTGGGCGAGGGCAGGGGCAGGTCAGGAAGCTGAAACTGTGCTAAATTAGAGAGAAACTCCTGATCTATGATGGAGTTTGAGCACTGAGTTGTCAAGATAATTGAATTTATACAGTAATTCTGTTTCCCTCACTAGAGATTGTCTTCTTCAAAACTTGCCACATGGAACTCTCCTGGAAGGAGAGGTGACTGATGCACACTCCATTCCCACGTCATATGGCTCAAGGTTGATTATCTGTGGGAACTCTGACAGGGTGGGAAATGGGATAAGGCACCAGCCGCATGCATGGAATTCATGACGGAGAAGCAGGGAGCATGCTTGGTAGAGCACCTCTCTGCTTAAGCTCTGCCTCCATCCCCATTCTCTAGGTATCCCACCTCCTCCTTGCCCTCTATCCCTCTTTACAGCCCTCTGACTCATGCCTGCCTGCAACATTTCCACCTCTCATTTTAATCTTCCTCCTTAACTTGCAGTTTTTCTGTTCACCACTTGCCTTTCCTTCATCTTTTTCTACTTTGGCTCATATCCTTCAATTCTCTTCCCAATCTTTTCTTTCCTCTTCCATGTTCCACTTCATTCTTTTTATCCTTTTCCCTACTGATCATCTTCATGCTTCCACCTCCGACTTAGTCTCTGCCTTGATCATAAACATCAGCTTATGCCCAGGCAAGTCTGCTCAGCTGAACACACAAGAGACCTTGAGTTTAACAGAGAAGATACCAAGGTAGCGCAGGGAGCAAGTGATCAGTTTGTTTGCATATTGACTCTGTCCAGAAACCACTTGGTCTGGTGTACCTCCACCCCATGGCAAGCCACTGATGCAGACAATGAGCACAAGGGGGCATGGAAACCACCAGTATGGCAAACCTTCACTACTCACGAGGTCTCAACAATAGCGGAGTAGCTTTGTCAGCTACAGTTTGGCACTTCTTTTGCTCCTCTGCACCCAGGAGCTACAGAGTGGGCTTGGATCGTCTTGGCACTCTGCACTTCTCCAGCAGCAGTAAAACTTGGGAGAGGAGAGTGATGCTCATTACCCAACAGCAGAAATGCACAGACAGCGTGGCTCTGTGCCAGGCACAGGAGATGAGACTGACCATCAGGGTGGAAAAATAAAAAATAAGACTATTTAAAATAGATATAGGAAGAATATGATAACCATATAAGAAGCCATAAAATTCAGACTTTATCTTGCTGTACATATACTCATGCAGTGTCTGGCTACCAGCTTCCTCACAATCACATTCAGTGAAATTCATGATTAAACCAGTTCAAACATTACCATTTACCTCTTCATATTTACACCATCTTATACCTTTATTAAATACTTACTAACATCCCAAATCTTAGCTCCTGAACTTGTATTTGTTGAAAATCAGCAGCCAGGAAATAATACTATAAATATATTCTGGAAGCATTCATGAAAAATACTGAGGCAATATTCTTTTTATGATACAAAGCAGTATGTTTTTGTTAAATTCAAAAGCTGCCTAATTCCCCTTCTCTGATAGGGGTTTTCAATTGAAATCTAATTAACTGCAGTCTAATCAATTCGTATTTCTCTGTCAAATAAATTTGGATTTGGCACTGATGCCAGAAACTTTGTGGTTGTGACTTCCTAGCTGTAATTTCAGACTTGCTATGAGTTCTGTGCAAAGTGAAGCTTTTCTTGCCTGTCGACTATTATTAGATCTCTGTGTATGCAAACACTTGGGGTGACCAAGGTAGAAGATTGTTTGGTGTCTCTCTGCTCTGAATTCCTTCAGCTTCTCAGCTATGTCAGGGGTCTAAGCCTGACATGAACCTATACCACGACTAGATGCAATTTAATCAATGCCTCCTGTGTACAAGAACATGTCTTTCTGTCCTCAGCTCCTTGATTTGATCATCAAATTCCACACACTGGAATTTCCACCACTTCAAAGATTCAGAACGTAGAAGGCACAAGGAAAATGTAAGACAAAGTTTGCCAGTTTTTCCTGTCTGAATTTTTAATTCAGATATCAGAGTCAGAAGCTGGAGCTGATGTCTTTCCATATACCAAGGTGTCCATCCCCCTGATATGTGAGCCATGTGTGAGCCACTCCACAGCTCACATCTCCCACCTTCAATTTGCAGGATGCTGGTGGGAGACTGATTTACTCCTAAATTTTCCCACCTCTGTATTACACAACAGGATGAGAGGAAAGTCTCACTGCCTCTCCTCTGGCTTCAAAGACTGTAACTACAGTGCAAAGAAGGAGCAAAGCCAGTCCTCTCACTGTACAATGTACTCCAATGGCCCTGTATCATCACTCATACATGAATGAGCTGTTCTGATGAAAGGAAATTTAAAAGCGTGTGCATCTCTAGATCCACCCAGTCCTGGTCCTCTGTGGACAGAGATGTAACAGTGGACAAGGGACATGGAGAATGGGGCTGGCCAGGCTCCCCTAGGGTCTCTATCAACTGAATCTATGGTGCGCAGAACAGGGAGGGCAGGCAGCAAAATCCACTTACAGCTGCCTACAACTGCCTGGATAATGGGGACCATCACTGTTGGAGCAACAGCAAGGAGGCAGGAGGAAGAGCCCACAGTTGAACAGCTAGAGTGTGGGACACGTGTGGCATTCAAGACACCTCCTGTCAGCCCATGTGAAGGCTGGACGTGCCCTGGCTTGTACACAAGGAGAGTTGTAAGCAGGCAGGCACTTGTAAGGGATGAATCCAATCTCTTGCAAACCCATTCGGAGATGTCAGAAGCAGAGCCAGGAGATTTTGACAAGGCCTGTCCAGATGCTGAGAAAGAGAGAAGGGCTACTGCTTCCACCCCAAGTCTGCAGCTACAGAATGTGCATATACCAGCAGAGAGAAAAAACACACAGCCCATGCAGACAGACTACTTGCCAGCCCTGGGACTGCAGGCCTTCTGGGTGGCACCAGATTTCTGCACCTTATCTGTCTTTTTGCTCTATGGCTGGAGCCACATCCTTACTTACACCTAAAAGTCCCAGGAGCTATGGCAGAAATTAAAGATTCTTTCTAGGCATCTCGTTTTCCCTGCTCAGAGAATTGTGTTGAGGCCCACTCAATTCTCTTGCAAGAAGGCACAACCTTTACCCTGGTGCATTAGGAATGGGCCAGGGGTTCAGACAGCACAGGGCATCAGCCCACATGGGGTGTGCTAAGCACACGTGACCTCCCAGCCACATGAGGCCTGCAGGCACCTATGGACGACTCCTTAAAAATGTCATCTTCACAGATGCTCTGGCTCCCAACTGGCATATTATTTGGACCTGATCTCTTGCTATATGGACATAGTTTGCTCCATGATGCAGGAGGCATAGGGCCCAGCACTGAACCTGCTGTCAGCTTGTTTGATATATACTTGAAGAGCAAGGCATTTGCTGGCATTTGTACACATTTGGCACAGTTTGGTGCCTTCAGGGCCAGGCTTCAAAATGTACTCTAAATAGATGAGCTGAACTCCTTTCAACGCCTACCGTAGAAAGTATGGAATAACATCATATGGGATGTGGCCAGACGTTACACAGCAGGCCTCTAAATTGCTCTGCAAAGCACAGTGTACTCAGCTAAGTAGTCCTGCTTATCTTTTCTTAAAGTTAGAGCTCATCACACTGCAAAAAGACAACTCTCTGCTGGCAGAAAAGCTGAAAGATTGAAAAAAATGAAAATAGAGGAAAATAAAATAAAATCCATTGCTAGTAAAACAAGAACTGCAAAAAAAAAAAAATCATTTTTCCCCCCTTTATTAGCAATAATTAAAGGGGCTATAATTCTGATAGTAAAAAGTAAGACATTTCTTTAGGGAGTAATATATGAATTACTAATTACAGAGTCAGCTTGAGAACTATGATGCTTAGTATACTTAAAAAAATATATATCCTGCAACTGTCCCACCCTCCAGTAGAAAACATTTTTTTAATCTTTTTTTTTTTTTTTTTCTTTTTTTGTAATTGCTCTGCAAGCAAAAGCTGCTGAAAGCTTCCAGAGCCTGTGAGACTTGTCCCTTGGTGCCTGGAATGTGATTATTTCACACCCTTGAACACTCAGATTTCTCTCCAAACTGTGTACTAAGAGAAAACGTCAGAGTTTCTTAATAGTTTCAGAGACATGATATGAAAAGACATAAGCAGGTTTTCACACTGTGATAAGAAAGCCAGAGGGACTTGCCAAGCTCAGATGACTGAAGACGAGTGACGAGGCCCCACTTTTGAAAACCAGGAGTCTGAACACAGGCTCTGAGCTGTGTATTTCATTGCTTAGAGGAATAAAAAAGAGGGGGGAAAGGCGTCTGCATTTTGGTCCTGTGAACCTGCTGGTGTTGCCTCTTTTTTATTTTATTTAAATAAAGCTCAAGATTCACATGGTAGGAAATTAGCTTTTAAGGAGGAAAAAAAAAATCAGAGGCAATAACTGAGAACTGCACATAACACAGGCAGGGTACCACTGCCTCCTTGTTTTGATTCTTCTCTGGTGTGATTCATTTCGTTTTGATGACTGCTTTCTTTTCAATATGTTGTACATCTATAGATAGGTTTACTAGGAGAAAGCAAATGAAATAATTAGTATCATTAAACAGGAAAAAGTGAGTGCATGTTGGAGGGGAGGGCTGTGCTGCTGATATTTCTGCCTTTCGTTACGATGCTATTTAAACCTGCTGCTTGCTGGTTTCCATCTTTACCTGATAACTGCTTGAAACACCTAATTATTGTATTTATTACAGTTTTCTTTAACTTGCCATAATTTTATAGAAACTTTCATTTGGCACCGAAGATTAGCTAACTAGGATTTTCTGAGCATTCTACTGTTTACACTGCTGCTAATAAGCATTTAATGGTCTGAGATTTTCAAGTCATAACTATGCAAATTCTGGTCAGGTCCCTGAAGGACCATAGTTAATTAAAAGCAAAGAGAAAGCAGAAGATTGGCAACTCACTTCCCCATCTTGCAAGATTAAGGCCAATTGGTGTGTTTCAGGCTAAGCAGCATCTTCCCAGTGTGGAAGGACACCAGGTGGTGCCAATTTTGTTTCCTGGGAACGGGTGGGCATTTGAAGCTCTAGGGATGGTATCTCTCATCCTTCAGAGAGCTCCCAGCCCTCTTTCCTGGGCTGAAATGCAGAGGGATTGATTTGCAACCTCAAGTGTAAACCAGTGGCTTCCCAATAAGGAGAGAGTTGGACTTCAGAGGAACACACACTGATACTGGACAGGTTTGAAAAGTGCTTGGATGGATGGATTCAGGAAGCAGCATTCACTGCAGGTTTATGGAAGAAAGGTTGCAATACCTAAGGAACTAGGGGAATCAGAAATCAAGGACAGCAGATAACTATCAGAAAGAGAAACTACTACTAACAATAAAATATCTCAGTTAATACAGAGCAGTATTTCCCAGGCTCTCAGTGTGGAAGCTGCACAAAGAACTCCCCAAAGAAGCAACTACCCAAAAGGCACAGGGAGAGAGAAGAAATGTTCTGTTAAATCTAAGGGGCTATCAGGCATGCTTAAGGAGAGGCCTCCAGCTGTACAAAGACGTCAGAAAACACTCTCCAAAGGCTGTGTAGCTACTCAGAAAAGAAAGGATGCTTTTGAAAAGAAATGAAGATATCAGGACAATTGTGAGGCCATACTAAAAGTGAAATGGGATTAAAACTGCAAACCTAGGAAGGTTTTCAAACTTCTGGGACAGTATTTACCTATGATGATGGGGTTTGAAATTATTTTTTTTCTTATCATGATATGCCACTGATTATAGATAATCTCTGAAGAAGATGGACAAGAAATATTCAGCTGATCTCCTTAGTGGCCCATCCTGGCCAATAGGCAAAGATGATGATTGAGGAATGTGGTCACGAACTGCTG
Organism: Todus mexicanus; assembly: GCA_013389965.1. Classification (NCBI taxonomy): domain Eukaryota; kingdom Metazoa; phylum Chordata; class Aves; order Coraciiformes; family Todidae; genus Todus; species Todus mexicanus. The sequence goes on along the minus strand of WEIS01067993.1, from coordinate 18,570 downwards.
GCTTGGCCAACCACGTAGGGGAGCAGACTTGCAGAGCACTGGGCTACCTCTGGAGAAATGGAAATATTAGCCAGCATTTCATTAGAAGAAGAATTATTTTTTAAGGAACAGGGAGATAGACCAGGCAGGAGATTGTTAAATGAAAGACCAAAGGCAAAAGTGATGAAATTAGGAAAAAAGTTAATTTTTATAGAACCTTCCCATCAAGAACGAAACTAATCAAGGCACTAGAAGACGTAAAAAGGAGAAAAACTGTATCATCTATATACTTGTGCCAGAGGTCTGAGTAATAAAAAGAATAGGAATGTTTCATTTTACGAGCATAAACAGCGTAAATGCCATTAAGAAAGCCTAGTGGGAAGATCTGCATGAAAGGAATATTAAAATCAAGAATTTTAACCTAGCTAGGGAGGCTCAAGTGGACAGAAAGGGAGGGGGAGCAGCACACTCTCAAAAAAATGGCATTTTCTAGTACAGTATCCAAGACAATTTGGAAATTGGATTAATCTGTAAATATTAAGACAATTTGGAAATTAATATTTACAGATTAATTTTCTGCCATATAAAGTAAAGAATTCCTCCTGCTAGAGAAATGGGTTGACAGAAGCCTCATGAAATTCAACAGACAAATGCAAGGTCCTGCACCTATGCTGGACTGACCTGCTGCCTAAGGGCTGATGGTAGTGGCTTTGCTGAAAAAGCCCTGGGGGTCCTGGAGGACAGTAGGCAACACCAGGTCCACGCAAGGAAGGCTGATGGCACACCAACCAGCACCTTGAGGGGTGCAGCCAGTAAATCAGGGAAGGGATTATCATCTGTACTTAGCACTTGACACACCATCTAGAATAGCATGTTCAGTTTGAGGGCCTCCAATACAAGAAGAATATTGATGGTCTGGAGCACTTGTCCAGTGAGGAGAGACTGAAGGGTGGGGTTTTGTTCAATCTGGAGAGATGATTTTGGAGGGACCTAACAGCACCTCCTTGGTACCTACAAGGAGGTCAGTAAGGAAATGAAACCAAGTTCTCTACAGTGGTGCATCGCAGGAGAACAAGTATAACTCCAAGCAGGGAAGGGAGGTTCATACTAGTTACAGAGATAAATCAGCAGTGGGACTGGGGCACAGAGAGGTGGTGCAGTCTGCATTTGTGGTGGTTTTCAAAACTTGACAACTCTGAGCAAGCTAACTTGAGTTTGTTGTTGATCCTCCTTTGAACAAGAAGATTGGACTAGAGACCTCACAAGGCCTTTTCTGATGTGAATTATCTATGATCTTATGAATGTGACTAGGTATGTTCAGATTACACTAGAAAACAGGCCAGCTAGTTCTCTTGGTATGGGTCTGTGATTCATCAGAAAAAATCTCTCCCCTTATCCATCAGCAAGAGTTGAATGTGGGGAACATGTTGGGGACAGCTAAACCTCCTTGCAGTTTCCCAGCATTTACAACGATGTGCCTTTACAACTCAAAAAACCCCCACAAACAACCATTTGAGGATGGAAGGTACAGAGATTGTCTATTAAGTGCTTTTTCTTTTTTTCTTTCCTTTTTTAATCACAGAACTTAAAGCTAGCTACTTGGTCATATGTGTTATGTACAAATCAAATAAGATCATCAACAGTATAAGATATACTTGGTAGATTAGAGAGGCCATATTCATGAAGCGGAAAACACAAAGAAACAGTCATGCATCAAAACGGTCAGGATAAAGACTTTAATTCATGAACTGTGGATGACAATCAAGTGGTGTTTAGGAGTATTTATCAGGTATCCAAGAAGCTTCAATAGAGACAAGAAAGTGAAACAACTAAAAAGATGGTACAACATAATTGAAAGCAAAAGCAGCAAAGTAATCGCAAGAGAGGAGAAGTTGATAACAATTAATATAAATTAGGAGATAGAAACTGTAGAAAATTTGTTAAGAGAATTGAATGTGCACATAAAATGGTACAAGTTAACCACTGGAACAAGAAAACAGAATTGTCATGAACTGTGTAAAAAGGCAGAAAACTTAAATTAAAAAAAAAAAAAAAATAGTTCTTCGGAGAAGGTCGGATGATATATGTGTATCATAGATGATAATGAGCTGGTTCCAGCTCCAGCTGTGATCAAGTATTTTAGGCTGTGTCTTTCAAAATAGGGATATTCTAAGATAAGCAGGCCTGGGCAATTTTTATCCAAGAGTTCTAAAAGAGATAGCCAGAAAAGATCTGTACCAGTACTGATGATTTTTGATTAGTCTCAGAAAACTGGGAAAGCATCCAAGGGTCAAAGAAATTCTCAAGTTGTGTCAGTACTTTAGAAACACAGTGATCTCAGTTGGCTGACTGGACTGACGCTGACCACAGTACAGTAATGAAATCGCCAACATGCAGCTTTGATAGATTGCGGATTAAAGGTGGATAATAAAATTAACCATAATCAACACAGGTTTAAGGAAAAATAGACATCATCAAACTAATGCGCTATAATTTCTTATGAGATTACAAGTCTGGTTCACACAAGTAATTATGTTGATAAGGCTGGAATGATATGAAATCATCATGACATACATTAGCCAGAGAAAAACTGGCTAAGTAATAAACCTCATATGCAACAGTAAATGGGGACTCATTCGTGAGCAGATGTACTTCTGTAATGCACAATTCTTGCCGCTCTGTTCTTTATTTATTTATCACAACCTGGCAGAAAAATTTTTTAAAAAATCACTGATGGATTTTGCAGTTGAAGCATATTTTTGGAAGAACAGAAAAGAAATGAAGAGGACAAGTCAGCGATATAGAACAGTATGAACTGCTTTGGAAATGCAAATAATATGTATTCCAGTGTGAACAAATGAAACAGCATACATCTGGGAGCAAAGTTTGCTGTTCTGACTAATAGGAAGGGATTTTCTCTCTTCAGAAGATGAGATGGAGAGGGGAAAAAACCCCAACCCAACCAACTAACGTTGGAGCCAATGGAGAAAGCAGCTGAATTAATTGTTAGGGAGATGCTGTGATTGATTAGATCACAGAATCGCTATGATTGAAAAAGACCTTTAAGGTTATCAAGTCCAACCCTTGTCTAACTCTACCAGGGTCACTACTACACCATATCCTTAAGAACCATATCCACATGGCTTTTAAATTCCTTCAGAGATGGTGATTCAACCACTCTCCTGGGCAGTCTGTTCCAGTTTTTGATAACCCTTTTGGCATATAAGTTTTTCCTAATGTCTGACTTAAATCTCCCCTGGCATAACTTGATGCCATTTCCTCTTGCTCTAAAAAAACCCCAGATGGGTCACTGCAATGCTTGGCTGTAGGAACTAGGAAATTTTGGGCTGGAATAGAAGGACAATATTATCACTGAAGGGACTGAAGCAGCTACATAAAGTATTATGTCTTGTTCTGATGCCCACTGCTTTTAAAAGCTGTTAATAAAACACTGCAAGCGTATCTCAAAATACCAAAATATACATGTCATGCCATTCCCCTTATCAAAGCAAGGTCAAGATGGGATTTGACTACCTCTTATGAGATCTATGTGGCAAGCTCCAGTATGATAATGGAGAGAGGCAGAGACAGGAATATAGACCATTCTCTCCTCAACCATTGCACTCCAAGTAGCAAGCAGTTAAGGAAAGATTTTGGACATATTTTGGGCACATGCTTGTAATCACAATCATACACCCAGCCGCATAGGGAAGCCATCTCTCCCTTGACCTACCTACCTATTTCGCACAATTAAATTGCATGCCAGAACATGTGGAGATGCTGCAGAAGAGGGCAGAAACAGACGCAATTCCCACTACAGATCGTTAATTAGAGCACTTGGCTTGAGAGAGGCAGAACAACCACTTCCTCCATAGAATTAATGCCCCCTAAGGCCAGGCAGGTTGCACGAATTCACTCCTTGCACGACCCTCCCAGAGGGACAGTGGCATCGTCTCCAATTGCACATGAACACAACTGCCTCAACAAAGCAGAGTGAGCAGGAGAAATTGCTCACTCTTTATTGTGCTAGAGAACTGCCTGGCTTAAAAAGTTGATTAGTGCTAGCCCAGAAATAAGTGACTCTTCTCCTAAATTCATGCTCATATAGACACTGGCTGACATTTCCAATATGATTAGTGTTCGCATTATCTCAGCTTTCAAAACATAGTGGGCTCTCAACTTTAGGAAGCTGCCCTCTGAAGATGTCTCGGATCAAGCTCTCCAAATGCACCCATCACTGTGGGAAACAAATGACGACAGACAAGACCTAATCACAAACGCAGGGAAAGAGGGACTCCCACTAGGACAGATGGTGATGAGCACAGTCTGCCTGAAACGTCTGGGAACCTGCAACCTCCTGTTGCCAGCAAGCAGTTGGGAACTGGATCATCAGCAAGCTGAATCTGCAGCCCTGGTTGCATGTGCACATAAGGGCATCAGCATTCTTCAACCCAAATTACCTCACTTGGTTTTAGGAGCTCTGAGGGGAACAAAGAGGGGAGTGTTGGCTTGGGACTGTTCTTTAGAAAGGATTAGGAAAAAAACCCAAAACATGTTGAAAGTAGTTGAGGGAGGAGTGTGTGAGAGGGGAGAAAGTTCTGGTGATGTCAGTTCCAATCGCCATGGAAACTGAACATTTTTAGTGACAATGGAGTCTTCCTCCTTGAGTTGCTGGGTTGCGTGGGGAGCAGGGGCAAGCAGGGCAGGGGCACATGAGGGAATACAGCTAACTAAAACTATAGGTTCTGGCTTTCAAAGGAAGTGAGGAGGAATGAATGTCTGAATAACATTGCTTATGTAACCAAAACAACGTCTGGGGCAATAGCAGCAAATAGTCATTATGTTCTTTGATAAAACATGATGTCATGCAGCTAGCCAGATGGAGGTAACTTAGCTGCCCAAGAATGCCCAACAGAACTGTCCCTTGCCTGCACTTTGCTTTTCCATGCTACATTTTATTCTTCCATCCTTTTCTGCCTCACTGGAAAGGGAGAAGAGAAGTGGCTGGGAAGTACAGTCCTTATTCTTGAAATTGAGAGAAGCTGTACTTCTAGGCAGTATGCTACTTCCCAATATCATGGACATTTTCTTGAGCGCCAAATTTATGACCTCTCTTGCAGGCAATGAGAGTCCAGATCCACGAAAAGGAGAAGGCCTTTAGGGAAAAGGGATTAGTCTCTGATCAGGATCTAACTCACTGGCACGAAAAAAACGTGAAAGACCTAATGCAAGATGTCTTCGCTAAATCAGAAGGCTAAGGCAGCATCTGGACCCAGAGTAAGCTGAAGTCATGATCAAGGTGTGGGACAAATCAGGATAAAGCTTGGGCTTATATTTGAGGTTAAATAAAAGCCTATAGTCTGTATGTAATGGCAAGTTTGAGCCTTGGATTTGATTTAAACAGTGAAGACAATTTTAATGAATTTCAAAGAATAATGAATTAATAACCACAAGCTTTTATAACTCAAAATACATTATGTAGTCATTAGTTCTATATAACTAAATGGAAAAATCTTTCTTTAGCAGAAGTCTTTTGAGATCAGATATTCTAATGAGATTACTATCATTTCAGCCTGACACCTCATGAGAACGGTTGTAGAGGAATTAGGAAACAATTTTTTTTCAGTTTTAGACCTGAAATGAAAACTCCTCCACACTGATTATTTTATATCTAAGGAGTTGATTCTAAGTCTCCTTGGCATTGAAAGGAGTTTAGATATGAGCTTTTTTCCTAGCACTGGTATCAGACACACAAAAGACACTCCCNGGTCTTCTCATCTGTTGCTTTTTGCGCTAACTCAGAAAAAGCTACAGCTTTCATCTGCCTGTCTTCCTTCCATGCACGAGCTGGCCAAGAATCAGATTTCAAATTTTTACAACTGAACTGAGTTTGAAAATCTCCGCTCCCCCCAGAAGCAAACAATTACACACCCCTCCAGAGGGAACGACTTTCATGTCTTCCTGTAGAAGAACTGTGTCAAAAGCAAATATAAAGACAGTGCTGCTCTGCACCACAGGGGAACCCTCTGCAAAGTGAGCTTGAACTTGCTGCTGGCTCAGTCAGTAATATACATGCTTCCAGGTGACAGCAAATGTGGGTAATTTCTTGCTGGGAGGAAAAGGAAAATGGGGGTTTTGCTCTGAAAAGACATTGACTTGCTTGCTGTGAGAACAGTAATATTCCATATTTATTATATGTATTTTTGATCTTTGTTGGGTTTTTTTACTATACTACAAGGTGATCTAATTGCAAATGGACAAATTCTAAAAAAGCCCAAGCCAGCTGGTATCAGAGACGGATATTTTCCTATGATTCTATAGGCAAATCCTGCTAGGCTTTCCACTTCATACATGCAGAGGGGAAATTAGAGACTCACCATGGAACTTTGTTGTAAAAAACACTCAGCTGTTAACTTGTCCCAGTAGTACCACTGGTAAGGCCAGTGCAATGCAAAGACAAAAAAGCCGAGTAACAAAAATCACAATCCTACCTTTGAAACACTGCTGCTGGAAACAGAGAAGCTAGCCTGGTTCTGGTAAAGCTTACACCTCTTCCACTCAGACATTTTGAAAACAAACAAAAAGGTTCTGGGCTAGTTCTTCAGCTGGTACAAATTAACATCTTCTACTGAATTTGTGTGAAATACATGGCTGCACATCAGCTGGGGACATAAGCTGATTCTGTTTCTTCCTTAGACTAATAACACGATTAATTCCAATCTGGCAGATGCACTGGAGTAGCACCAGAGTGGAAACTTTGCTGTCAGTTACATCATTTCTGTTCCGTGCAGGACTCCAGCAAGCATAGAGCAAATAAACTCAGAAACTACCAACCTACCCAGCCATGACAATGAAGAAATCCAGGCGGTTCCAGGTATCTCCAAGGTAACACTTCTTGCCAAAGATCCCCAGGGCCACCATCTTTAAGACCATTTCCATGGCAAAGAAGATGAAGATGAAATCATCAAATACCTGCAAATCAGAAACCCAACAGCATGTTTGATAAGTATTCTCAGCCTTGGACTTTAAAATGCAGAATGAGAGATAAATACAACTTTCAATACTTCTGAAAATTAGTTAAAGGCAGGGCTTGAAAAGCTTCTTCCATGCAGCCCTGGCATCACAGCTTCCTGCTGCTCAAGTAGGCAAGGGTTTTTCCCCCCCCTGTGGTTGAAGTAATTGATGTAGACTCAGAGACTCCTTATATGAACTTGAAATGAGGTGTTCGCTCAGCAACAGCAGGTCCAAATGTGGCCAGGGAAATACTGTCTTTCCAAGGTCTGCCAGGAGTGACTCTTCATCACCCCACTGCAAATGGCTCATCTGAGGACTTAGTACAGCTTCATGCACAGTTTGGGTAGCACATACCAATCATAGATGGAGGTTTCAGGTATTTCAACGTCTCAGCCTCAGCAGCGCTATAGATGACAACCTTTACTGTCACCTTTTCTTTGGAGTGAATGCACAGTTAGTGCATTCATAGACTGGATGTACTCCATGGCCCTTCTTGACATACATTTTGTTTCTTCTCTATTTGGGCATCGTGAACGCCACATTACCTGTGGACTCAGTGCTACCGTTGCTCCTGAACAGAGTAGGAAATACATTAGAGGCTGCTATTCATTCCTGTCTGGATGCTGTAGCCTTAATTATTTCTCCCTGGCTTATCTCTGAGCTACATATCTTATAACTGTGTATGTCAGGAAACCCCAGCTTATGAACAAGGTCAGGAAGGCTAGCAACTGCTCGGTATTGCATGGCCACAAGTAGATTTGACTCATTATCTCTCACTCCATTCCCCTCCTCAAAGTAAGCTCTTGCTATTTTACAACAGGATAGCTTACTACCGGGACATTCTTGCCAACATGTCTGGGAAGGTGCTGCCCAAATGCTGAAGGGAAATGAATGAAAATTTGTGACTTGGACTGAGGCAGCATCACAACAAGAAGGAAATTTCTTACCTGCAAGATTTTACACCTGTCAGAAAGGCAGTCCATATCCTCACATGGCTGGTACATCCCCAGGGTGACGCAGTTTAACAAAATCACCATCATGCTGACACATTCAAACCAGGTGGAAAAGAGTCAAGGAAAACTTCTGTAAAAGCATCATGGCTGAGATAAGCTTGCTCTAGGCTTGGGGTGACAAAATAGTAAGATTAAGGGAAACAACTGCTGGTAGGTTAATTTATTATGTTCTTATGTTTTACCCTCTCAGTTCCTCACTACTTCACTCCTTGATTAAGCCAAAACTCTTTTGAAATGGTGGAAGTGAATGTCACACAAAGCTCTTGTTTTGACACACATCAAATCATTGCCATAGTTAAACGCACACTCACTCCTCTCCTGTTGGTTTGCCGAGTCCCTTCCCTCATTGGTTTACTGAACCTTCCAAATACATGGAAGAGACTTTCCATGGTGGTCTATACTCAAACGTAGCAGACATGTTTATGGTCTAGGGATTTAAATCAAAATAGACAGCTGAATGTCTGTGAGACCCTAGAGATTACTGCCCTTCTGGGAAGGGGGTATGACACAAGGTTAGAAGTCTCCTTCTTCCCTTCTGAAAGGAGCTTGGAGATAAAGAGCTGCCATATTGGAACAGGTCAATAGTCCATCTACTCTGTTATTCTGTTTCCAGCAGTGACCCATGCTGGAGAAGACTCTACAATGCGCCTAATTAAATTATTCAGTAACCATCAGGGGAAATTGCGTTTCTGACCCCAGCTGGTGATCGGTTTATGCCCTAAAGCATGAGGATTGATAGCCCTTATAATTGTTTTCTCAGCTACACTAGTGTCCCTGCAGATGCTTTGCTTATTCATTTGAATCCTTTGTTGATAATCTTACCAAAATATCTGCTTCGATAATAGTTGGCAGCCTTGAGCTACATTGGCTAATTATACTTTACATTAAAAATTGTTTCTTCCTATTTATTTTTAATTTGTTGCCTTTAAATTTCATGAAGTACCACTTCATTTATATATTATAGAAGAGGATAAATTGGTGTGTTTGTGTGACCTTTTCTGTGCTCTCCACACTCTCTACCTGCCTCCTCTTCATCATCCCCCTCCTCCTGGAGGAGTCTTAAGACCTGATACACGCTTATCCAAGAGCTCATTTACAGTATTTTAGCTTTAAAAGCAGGCACATTTCTGTGATATCTTTCTAGCATTTGCATTGCAAAGCAGTGATGTAGCTCTAATGAGAATGGACCTCCAACCTCTGGCAGAACGATCCTTCTTGGTTATTTTAACATACCTCACATAAACATATTTGTTCAGTTTCCCTTTTCAGACAATGTATTTTATTTTATTTTAAATAAAAAAGTCAAGAAATTATCCATCTAAAATACAGCCCACTAAATGCACTAATTTTCAGTCCTTGCAGAACTGAATCCAAAACAGTGGCCTCTATCTCTGGTCACTTTTGAAAGACATTCAACATCTAGTTCCTTCTGAGCAACTCTTCTGTGTTCATTCTCTGACAGTGATTCATGACTAACCCGCACAATCAGATCTAGAAGGTTATTAATTCTTTCTCTTCTCCTCCACCTGGTTTTCATTGAGCTATCTTCAGCTGCAAAATCAGACAAGAGCAGGGCACCAGCTCTACTGTGCCAATCATGCTATGAGGTGGTTTAAAGAATGTTATCACTATCCTCCACTAAGTTAATCCCAAGTGTTGTACAAAGCAATGTACATGGAGCCCACCCCGATGTAGGCTTCAAAACCAGAGGCCTTTTCTGAGAGAAATACACCAAAAGGGTATGAATAAAATATTTCTTCTCAGAGGTCTACACATCACAACCTCAGCTTTCCAGCTTTGTCTCTCTTACACATTTAATGATCTGATCCAAAGCCCAGGAAAGCAATTGAAGAGGTTTCCATTACCTCCCACAGTCTTATCAGGTAAAACTGTACTTCCCTCCTGGAATTTTCAAACTCTTTCAACATCATCTTTCACAGAATTACAGGACTACAGAACTGTTGAGTTTGGAAGAGGTTTCTAAAGGTATTCTTGTCCAACCCCTCTGCTCAAAGTAGCATCAATTACAGCAGATTGCACTGGGTCACATCCATTGAGTTTTGAGTATCTCCAAAGAAAGGGGCACCACAACCTCTCTAGGCAACTGTTCTGGGTTCCATGAGGGTTAATTATCACAAGCAGCTGCTGGATCAAGCATCTGGGAGTGGTCACAGCTGGGATAAACAACCAAACCAGCCAATGGGATATTCACTACCATACTGACATCATGCCCCTATATAAGGGGAGGGATGGCTTGGCACAGATGTACCTGTTTCCAATTTGTTCCAGTGTGTGGCTTGAGCTTGTGACCCAAATGTGGAAAGTAGCGACTTGGGTGCTGGTAGAGCCTTGTGGTTTATATAACTTGTTTTGCATGTTAGTTTATTCGTATTATCATTGATACTGTTGTTTTGTTTTCTCTGTGTTGTTCTATTAAACTGTCCTTATCTTAACCCACAAGGTCTCACCTTTTTCTTCCTCCTGATTTTCCTTCCCGTCCTCCAGGAGGGGCTGGTGGTGGGGTGGGGGGAAGCAGTGGGTGAGCAGTTGCATGGTGTTTAGCTGCTGGCAGAGATTAAACCATGACAGCAAGCTGTTCCAGTGTTTGACTCTCTACACAGTGAAAATGTCTTTCTTATGTTTAAATGCTATACCCCATTTTTCAAGGCTGTGACCATTGCCTTTTGCCTTGTTGCTGGACATCACTGAGCAGTCTCCCTCCTTTAGTCCTCCCATCAGGTGTTTACACCCATGGGTAAGATCCTTGAGCCTTCTCTTCTTTAGGCTGAATAGTCCCAGCTCTCCCAACCTTTCCATATTGCAGCAGGCACTTGGATAGCTACTGGAAAGGCAGTACCAGTGAAGCCCTGATGGAGGGATCAGCACTGAATGACACCTTTGAGGGGCCAGAAGAGTTTCAGTGTGGGCTGAGCCAACAGCTGCAAAAGTCCCTCTCCCAGGGCATAAGGTATGCAGGAGAGGTATGGACAGAGCCAGTGCTTAGAATAGCCCTAGATGGAATCAATACATTAAAAAAAAAAAAAAAAAAAAAAAAAAAAAAAAAAAAGAAAAATAGTTGTTTTAAAAGCCAGGGTTTTGTCCTTCAGAAAACACCCAGAAAACATGACACAAGAGAACCAGAGGCAGGGAGTACTACTCTCTGATTGCAGCCAAACTCGGGGAATTCAGGCAAAGGGGCTCAAAGTCAGGGGTTTATTTCATACAGATCTACACTTCTACGCATGCGCTTTGGCAGCAGCAACACAAGGGTGGTCAGGACGCTCCCTTTTCTCCTTTCACTCCCCTTGCAGTGCCCCTCCCCAGGCCACCTAGACCTCTGGCAGCTGGCAAGATCCCAAAGCAGAAGACCTGACCAGCCATGGTGTGTGCTCCCAAAAATGCTGCAATTTGGGCCAAACGTGCAAGACCCTCATCTTTGTGCTCAAAATGCTCTGGCTGGCCATGCTTGATTTCTCCTCTCCCTGCTTTTTGGATACCAGCTCTCTGAAAGTTTGCCAGCATTGTCCAGGTTTCCTGAGGACGCTACTGAATCGCTGCCTGTTCCTAAGCTATTAAAGTGGCATTACGAAAAGCTGCTGCCCCACCGTTTTCCTTTCAGAGCAGGCAGGAACCCTGAATAGGCACATCCAACCTGCAGCAGAGAGGAAGAAAGTGTAAGGAGAAAATTGAAGCATCTCCTGCCCGAGTTGGGAGGGGTTGCTGCCTGCTTGGGTCGGTGGAGGGGGTAATTAGAAGTACCTGCTGCCTTCAACGTGTCACCACTGTCAACCACAGTGACTGCCTCCTGTCACCACGGAAACAGCCTGCAGCCAGGTTTATCATCTTTCAGTGATGCCTCCCCCTCCCCGCACCCTGCACCCCCTCCTTTTCCCTGTGCCTGAGCCTGTAATTAATTTCAGCTGCTGACAAAGCCGGTCTTCACAATCTGCATCATTCAGTCAGAAGTTTCATTGCTAATTAACTTCTTTCAAAGTTCAAATCTCCTAATTACAAGTGAACCTGCTCACATGCTACCCCACTCTGCCTGGGCCCTTCCTCAATGCTGGTCTCCCTTCCCGTAGCCCCATTCCCAACACCTTTCCCAGAGAGGCCTGGCACCTCCAAAAGGTTCTGGAAACAGAAAGGACACCCAGGCATTTCTGCCCATGGTGAGCTCCTCTCTCTTGGCCACCACAAGATATATGAGAGGAAGGTACCAGAAAACCCGCAGCAATCCACTATGTAATAACTTGGCCTTAGAGGGAGGTTTTTCCCTAACAGTAACAGTTTGCAGTTGACTCAGGCCCTGAGGGATGAAGATGTCGTTGGCCTCATTTGAAGAAGAAAAAGCATCACAGGAGAGAGGCTTCCTGACTTCTTTAACCATGGGTCATTCTCATTATCCACATAACTGCCTCCTCCTTGTAAAAGCCGTGTTAAGATCTTGGTTTCAGCACTGTCTTTCAGCATCAAGATCCATATCTAGGTTAATTATATTTTGCCTAAAATAGGTTTCCTTGTACTGGTTCTGTAGCTGGTACCTGCCTGTGGCAGCAGCATTCTGCTTTGCTGATGGGTACCATCCTTCACATGCTGAGCTGGTGTCCAGGGGCAGTCACCAAGTATTCATTGACCCTCCATCATGTTTTCCAGTGGACAAGGCAGGTCTGGGGTGGGAGGAGACTCAAGGGAGGCAAGCAACACCAGTACACAACAAGAAAAAAACATCTCCCATCCCAAACCATCTGGGATCGAGTCAGTGCTGAAAGCCACATGTTACAGGACAGTTAGGAGATCTACAGGTGTTTCTAGGAGCTGGATGTGTTGCAGTAGTGCTCGATAACATGATTATACATAATGCAAGATGATTTTAGGAACAGGTCATGGGATACAGGCAAAGCTTTTCAGCTCAATTCCAGAATGACAAACAGTAGAAGCAAGGTATGCAGTACTGGAGCTTGCACCTAGAAAACTGGTACCACTTAACGTTCTTGGGATCGACCTCAATCTCTGCTTTTTATCACTGTTAAAAATACAGCAAAGCAAAATGAAAGAATACTTGGGGGTCCCCTCTCCTTTTCTTCCTTCATCAATAAGTTGAAGAATAAGAGCATACCAGGCACAAGGAACTCCCCAGTGGCTAGCACTCTTAACAGTTTGGAAAATATATAACACTTAGTCTTTCATGTTGCTATCTCCAAACCACTCCTAGGCTATGCTTTGTGCCAGTTCAGGTCTTGAGTATCTCAGACCTGTTTAACCTACAGTAGAAATGCTTTGGCTACAAAGCACCTACAGCAAGGGGGAAAAGCCAGCCCTGTGATGTGGCTGGTGATGGCAGCACCTGTTCCTGTCCCAAGACAGAAGAGCCAGCTGCAGCAGATCAGTTCAGTGGCTGAACTGGAAACATGGGGCTCCATGCAATGCCATGCAATGTATCGCAAACACTGGCCACCCATGCACATAACTCCTTGTAACTTGCCACCTCTGAGCCAGTGCCAGCCAGGCACAGCTGTGGGCACCCTGCATGTGAGACATCACATTTGCATGATCACTCTTCTCTGCTTCCCCTTTGGACTCCTCTCCACCTACCTCTCATCCCACCATACATCCCATCAGGTAAATGGCATCACCCTGTGATTCAAGTTTGCAGTGATTGTATTTTCTTTCCCTCCTTTTAAAATAAGCTAAAGGACAGTGCTGTGTTTCTTCCCTAACTTCCTCCTCTGCTTTGTCACTCTCCTGCAAGAAGCCAGGAGGATACTGTAACTGCAGCAGGACAGTTAATATTTCGTTTATAATGGAAGGAGTGATTTGTGTTGTGAAGGTCAGAGAAAAAAGAACCTCAAGGGAAAGAAGTGTTTATTTTCTCTCCCTCATTGCTATTGGCTTTTGCAGATGCTCTAATAGGTGAGTTTCATTCCCACCCTCCACTCCCACTTTTATCACCACTTACTTTTTTTTTCCCCTTCCATGCTGATGCATAGGAGTTTCATGGCCTTTTTGTACACAACAAGCCAACAGAAGCAACAGGGTTATTTCTCTTCAGCCTCAATCTGCTAAGCTAACCCACTAGGAAAAGTTGAAAGTAACACCTGATGTTCACTCAGAGGAAAATACATCTCAAAATGTGTTTGTGTTCAAATAGATCGAAACAATCAAAACATTTCTCAGAACAAAAAGCTTTAAAAATCGTATTTTGGAAAGGCTGAAACAATTCTTCTTTGTCTTTTTTAGTGCAAAGAAATGTTTCAATATTACAGAAAAAAGGTTGTAGATTTTTTGACCTAACTTAGAACTCTCTTTTTTTGAGTTCTGAGTCATCTGGAAATTAAATGTCAATAGCCACCATTGCAATGCTGGGATTTCATGGTGGTCAAGCGATAGAGTGCAATTTATAAAGTCTTTCTGCAAACCCTCAAGGTCAACGTGCTCTAGGAGTTCCCATATCATGTAATCTCTTGTATGTGTTTATTTTCATCACGTCGTCATTTAAACAGCAAACATATGAATTGCTAAGGTCTTCAGGTCTTTCGAATACTGACACTAAGGACCAACAGTACTGTCAAACAAGGCACGACTTACATTGATTTGAGAGGCATTAGGGAAGACATATGACTTGTGATGGTGTCACTGGAAGGCAGGACAAGAAACTACAGAAGAGGGAGGCAGCAGAGAGATTCTAAACATTTGGCAATGCTTCCATGTTTCTGCCCTTTGGAAAGAACTTTACATCAAGAACAGATTCATTAGAAAAGAAAAAGACTCACTCATATCCATAATAAATCAGATAAATGCCAACAAAACAAAGCATCATAGGTCAGCCTCTCTGATCAGTCTAACTTCCCAGGACAGCTCAGAAATTTGGTCTAGTACCAGGCCATACAGACTTTTGGTTGTGTAGCTCAAATTCAGAGTTAGCTTAGAGACTAGTAAGAACCAAGTCAGTTGTATTTCCTATGGCACTTTATATCCCCCTACGGAGTTAGGCAAGCATCGAAGAAGGCTTTTGGAAAATTTTCACCACTTACATTTGGGATTTTTTTCTTTTGCTTTGTTTTTCATTGCAGAACAAAAAAAAATAAGCAAATCTGTCATTTCATAAAACCCTTTCCATAATGATTTATTCAGACCTTCTAATTGCATCCATTAAAGTCTCAAGTCCAGCAAAACCAAAACTAATAGAAAGAAATTTAACCTCTGGCAGGAAAAAATTACAATGGAGATTAAGAGGCTAAGAAGGAATCTGAAGAGCAAATAGGCAGAAGTATTAATTCAATCAGACAAGTCTTGAGCTAATCTAGAAACAGGAATCCAGTGAGAGAGCTCTGACAACAGGCCATAGACTGCTTCTGATAAAATGGGAGGCTGCAGAGAGAAAGCAAGGTTTCTTCATGATGCTGTTCATCACAGCAACCACAGGAGAGCCCATCAATCCTAAACTCAGCGGAAATTACGCCAAAAATTCTGGCTTGCTGTCACATGACCTGGGTGGATATACATGGGTGTTCTAAAGCAACTTGGTGTTTTCTTCGGAAGAGGTGTGCAGATACCACTGCTAATTATCAAAATATCTCACAAATACCATGCATCTTCCAGCGAAGCTGCTACACAGGCCTACTATTAATGATTACCTCTTGCCTGTAGCAGCTGGGTCCCAAAGATTCTCTACTGATAATGACCAATCTCCAAATTGCACCTAACTTTTCAGAGAGCAACGGAGCATCTGTTTAACAGTGTGTAACATTCCTACAGAGCTGTTTACTATGGGAAGCATTAAAAAAAATTATAGTATTGAGGAAAAAAACCATCTGAGAATCTTTTTTTAGGTCAGAAGAAAGTAATTACCTAAATTTAAACTTGAGCGGGGTATTAGAGGTAATGACTGTTCCTGGAGAAAGAGCTTTTTAATATCGTCAGATGCTTGGAACTGTGGCTGCATGTCTTACTTGCCAGCAAAGCAATATTCCACCATGCTGTGGGATCTGTTCAGGACTGACTTCAGGAATCGCACCTCCTGCTGACTCCCAAATGGTGCCTCCTACAGCATTCTGGCTGTGCCTTGGAGATCGCCATCCAAAACCTGACCTGGCTTCACATTAGGAGCTCCAACAAGGTCACAGCATGAGGCAATAGGACTGCAGCTTGGAACATAATTATGTTATATGACAGCTGAAATAATTTTGCTAAAAAACCTTCTAGTCAAAGTGACAGGTTTAGCACCTGCCTCCTGTTGCAGATGGAGATGTAGGGGTAACAGTCACCAGGGAAGGACCACCAGAGGAAAACCCCTGAAACACAAAACGATGCAAAACATAAAACTTTTACTGCTTACTGATATTTCACTTTGTGGAGGCAATTCTCTACTGACATCAGTGTCAAAGTAGGAATCTCAGAATAGTTAGTCTTTGTCTTTGCACTCAGTTGGAGCTCTGTTCTAGAGAGGACCTAAACTTGGCAGGCCAAGGCAGGAAGGCATTTGCAGTCCAGGAATGATTTAAATTAACAATGTGCTCCAGAGTAACAAAATCTGAATTTGAATAGTGCAATCGAATGCTCTGATACAGGTTCCCCATCATGCATGACCCCAGGAAGTGAGAAGACCAGTCAGAGAGGCTGGTGGAGTCACAGCTCTCAAACCAGAGCCTGAGCTACAGTGGGGTTTTTTTGTTTGTTTTTTATCTGATTTAATCTGGATGTGGTCAAGATTACTTGGTGGAAATTTCCTTCCAAAGTGTAAAAAACATGAAGTGTTTTGCAAGAACAATCAAAATCTCTCCAAATCCTTCCTCTTGTCTTCTCTGCTAGAAACACCATCCAAAGTTGTGCAAGTCTTCCCCAGCACATGTCAAACTGATGTAAGAGTCCTGCCACGTTTGGCAGTACTGCAGTCCTTTCTTTGGCCTTCATGTCATGACAGGTTTGAATGGCATCCTTATCTCGGGTGGGTCCACTAGACATATCCACAATAGCTCTATAATAGCAGTGTCTGTATGACTCAACTTTTTAAAAGGGAGAAGGAAAGAAATAGTGATGATGGATTTGGGAAGACAGGGAAAACAAGAGAATTTCAAAAAATGGAAGGCGTTGCTTTTCCCCCTTTCTACTGCTCCTAATGTTATCTTGTTTGATTCAGTTTTTTCCTTCTGCCTTGGTCTCTTGCTTTCCAGAGCTTTCCCTCCCCCACTCTAGTGGAAAGAAATGCTTAAATGTTTGGAATGAAATAGCATAAAGTGAGGAAAAAGAGTTTCTTCAGGAACCAGCAGCAAAGGGCCAGGTTTGGAAGACAAGCAGAGCCTTATGGAAGCACAAGGACATTTTGTGGAACTCTAGCATACAGATGCCTGCCTCCCATTTATTTTGGTAAGACCACAGAGTGCCCCTCAAGTCTACCAGATGAGCTCTCTGGTAGCTCACAAACACAAATAGGTGTAAGGGCACATGTAAAGGGGGAAAATTTTTTGCAAAGTGCCAAGTAGAGTCCAATGCATGGTTGACTCCTTCCATTTCCAGCACAACTTTCCAGTAAAGGGATGTCTTATACTTTCTGGTGCTTCATAGGTGTGGGTTTTGTCCTCTTGTTGTGGGTTTTAGGCTCAGTGGACCTTGAGAAACAGCCTGTAGGGCACAAAGAAGATATTCCAATGAACATCCTGAAACAGGCACTGCTATACAGTTGCCTATCACTGCCCAGGCTTTGAGGGCTGGGGGTCACTTCCCCAGGACTACAGCACAGGCATGTGGTGGACGGACAAATGTGCATCCTGGGTGTTGCTTTTGAGGGTTTTCTCTCCTACTACTTTACAGTAAATACAAAGAAACTGTGGAAACATCTATTTTTGAATAAGAAGTCATTTCCCTGGAGACTAAAACAGATAGAAGAAACCTTATCAGCACTGAAGGTCTATAAACACTGAACACTCTCTTCCTGTTCTGGCTCCTTTTTCTTGCACTGGCCTCTCTGTTCATTGCTGTTACCCTTCTAGTCCATCCTAGTTTTCAGATGTTACAGAGTGCTTTTTCCACTCTTCGCACCTTCCCACTGAGCTCTGGCAAAGGTCACATGAGCCCAAGCTGAGTTCACAGGGATGCACGACTCAAATATGTCCAAAGGGACGGAAGTGCACCTTTGATGAAAGGCTGTCTCAACTTGCAGGAATGTGAAGATGACAGTGAAACCACAAAGGATGGATTATAGACCTTCTCACCTTTTAAAAAGTGTATGTGTTCTTCCGCACAAGAGCTCTGCTCTCCACATGTGCCAGGGCAGTATCCTGTACCCCAGAGCATCACTTGGTGAAGGATGTAGAAGTGAGCACTTTGCTCCTCCAGACAGCCAGTTTCCAAGGCTAACTCATCTTATAGGGTATTCTGACTTCAGCAGCAGTCTCAAATTAGAAAGGCAGAAAGATGGGATAAAGGCACTTTGCCTTTCTCCCAGCTACATGATGCTTTTGGTGGATACAGCATCACTAAATCACGTGCTTGGTGCTCAGCTTAGCAGGCTTTTCTGACAAGTGCTTCAGTACAGAAAAGAAAGTCATGCAGTGACAAAGCTTTGTAG
>WEIS01067990.1:0-15659 GCA_013389965.1 Todus mexicanus | reverse complement strand
AAGTTTTGCTGGTTTTCTTTCTCCAGCCCACCTAGTCTGGAAAAAAACATGAATCCCAAGCAAAACCCAATATAATAAGTCTATCCATCTGTGGACAGTTCTTTTCAACTTGCAGGGAAGAAATCCCACAATTGCCATTTCTTGTGGTTCATTATGGGAATGGTGGTGTAGCACAACCACAGCAGTTGTACTGGAATGGTTTGAGAATGGTTATTGTAGAGCACTCTGAAATGCTTTCATTAAGAAAAAAAAAAGAAAAAAAAAGAAAAAAGAAAAGACAACAGGGAGTAGATCAATTCTAAGGCAACACATAGGATTAATTTGTCTCTAATAATATAACATCGGACACAGAAACTGAGCTGTGGAGTATAAACAGTACAATCTTCGAGCATGATAAATTAATTTATTTCTGATCCAAAGTGTCCTATCAGTAACATGAATCCTGTTATTACTTTCAGTGGGCTTTGGCTTAGTTTCCCATGAGCAGCCTGAAAAGGATATGAAGTCAGACAAGTAGAGAAATGAGGACAGTGTGATTTCTGCAGTGTAGGGAGGAAAAATTTACTTTCCTGAAAAAAGGCCTCTGGGAGATGCCACAGTTGATCAGATAGCTGACTTACATAATCCAAAAGCCTTTATCAGTACCAGAAGCCTCAGGGTCACATACGAGAAATCAATCAGCAATTCTGGGAAAGCTGCAGCTGGGCATCTTTCCTGTTTGAGAAATCACAAAACAGCTTCTCCGGGTCAGGGAGGCATCACTTTGTCTTTGCTAGTTAAGTTTTCATTTGGATTTGTTCTCAGTTTACCTGACCACGTCCCATCACCACTAGAACAAACGCAAGGTAAGGGTGAAGTTTGGCTCGGGGTAGAGAGGGGCATATTCTTACAGTGGCAGCCAGGACTTGGATCAGTCATGAGACCACATCTCCATAGAAGAACTTAAAGTTCTTTCACAGTTTAGTGCAACAAAGCAAAAGGCAAGAGAACAAATCAGGTGCAGGTAAATCAGCTACTTGGGAACAAGTATGACTATCTGTACTTCCAGAGCAATGCACCTGGCACTTCTGAAGACCTAGAACCAGATATCTGAAATTATTCTTAACTGCTCTGCTCAAGGTCACCTAAAGAATCTGTAGCACAGTAAGAAACAGAGTTCAGGAGCCCTAACCTAGCACCTTCCACCTCTTTTGCTCACTTAATGTTCTCCAGACAGCTAATTTCCCTCCTGATTATAGGGCGATATCTCCCTCTCCACGAAGGACACACCATTTGTAATAAATTGTTCTGTATGTTTACTACCTACACTGCTTTCAGCACAAGTCCAAAGCACCCTTGTTCCTTTCCCTGAGCTGGGTCTAGGTTAAAGGCGGTGTACTAGCCACAGACACTACAAATTTCCACTTTCACTCTAGACTAAAGAGGTGTCTCAGCCACAAAGTTGCAGTCTGGGTCTTCCCTCTCCCTCTTTCTTGGATTTGGTTGAAGCCTTATCACTAGATCTGGATCCTTGTTGGATTTGGCAGAAGCCTCGTCCTTGCTCTGCCTCCTCATCTCTCCTGTTTCTCACTGCAGTCCTGGTGGTCCCCTGTGTGCAACACAGCTGCTTCTCCGTCCCTCTTGGTGAAGCTTTTTTCTAAAATGCCTCCTTGGAGCAGATGCTTGCCATGTGTTTCACCCTTCATTTTCTTCCCCACCCCCATTTGTTCCAACGCAAGTAACAATTTATCTCCTTGATCTTTCGGATCGAATCCTAAAATAGCGCAAGCATCCCTTAATCAACCGGCCCAGCTTGGTGTTCTGGGGTAGGCAAAGAAAAGCAGCCTCCTCCTTTTTCCCTATGATAATACACGGGAAGGAGGAAAAAAGGTTTAACCTTGGCACAGCCTTTGGTTCCCATTTATCCTTCAGACTATCAAGCTTTGGCTTTGGTATTTGTTGGTTTTCTTCCAGGGGTGAAATTTTCTTTCTTGAAAATATTTTGTTAAGCAGGATTAATGTCTGCATCATTTGCTACTTTCCCTTCTACCTCATCCCCCTGTTTTCTAGCTGCCACTACAGTCTTATTTACAGACAGAGATTTAAGTTTACAGATACTTCACAGGCCCCATCCCCCTTCTCTATGACATTTCCCTCTGTCCAACTGCCTTTCCTTGGCACCAGTGCCTGCAGTGCCAGTAGACTTTTATACAAATTACCTTTGCTCTGTTTCCATGTTTCCAAAATCAGTTTCAATATCAGGCCAATTCAAACCAGTTTCACAAGCTTATGTTAACTGTAGATCAAAGGTAAAAGGAAGACCCTCCAGCTGAACTGGTACTGTAACTCCAACTTCAGGGTACTACAGCTTCCTCTCACTTGGATGTAGAGATGGCGTTTGTGGGCAGAGAGGGCTTCCATCTCTTCCAGTGCAATATTATGTTTCTCTGAACAGACCTACTCACTTTAGGCTAAGCCCTGGACATTGCCATTGGTCTACAAAGGAGCACGTAACCAATCTCTGTAGGCTGGCTGTCCAGCCTTGCCCCAAGGAGTGGGTGAGCATCAGCTTATGAAGCGCTAGCAGCTGCCAATAGATGAGATCAGCAGAAGAACCCAAGTGCCCAGAAAACTGAAACAAGAAACTAAAGTCATGGAGATTTTCTCCAAAGGAGGGTCAAAGCCCACTGGAGGGAGGCTTACACAGACACAGTTCACAAAGTACTTGTCAACAGGGAGTTCATTCTTTAAAGTCCTGGCTGGTCTCAGTCCCAAGCAGGCAGTACCCAGTAGTGTTGTTTCTCTGCGTCCTGCAGCGGTGGCACTTGTCACGC
The DNA here is from genome assembly GCA_013389965.1 of Todus mexicanus. Taxonomy (NCBI): domain Eukaryota; kingdom Metazoa; phylum Chordata; class Aves; order Coraciiformes; family Todidae; genus Todus; species Todus mexicanus. The sequence goes on along the minus strand of WEIS01067990.1, from coordinate 12,846 downwards.
TGCAGAACCACTCACAAACAGATTTGAGCTGGCAGAGTGGGCAGGTAGGATGGACAGCATAACCAGCCCCCTCACTCTGCTGGCAACTGTGTTGGAGAACAAAAGCTGGTGACAGAACATCCCTTTTCTGACAGCCTTACTCCTGAATTTGCTAACTCTGTGCAAGTAGTTCTCCAGCGTGTGATTTCCCACGTTCTGATCGTGCTCCAATAAAAATTGCTGCATTCAGACAAATCTTTACTAATTCCTCTGATATCTGTACATAAAAAATGACTGTGGGGGTGAGGGAAGGCAAAGAGAAGTGTAGTGGTCTGAGAACACTAAGTGCAGTGCTGGGCAAAGAAAAAATTTGCTTTCCAAATGCCACATGGAGATTTGTTGCAGGGACAAAATGGGTGTGTAGGTACTGAAAAGCCCTAAGCAAAGACCATCAATTTATTTCCAGCCTTACTAAGAGTCTCTCTCCAGGACTTGGGCTCAGTCACTTCATCTTCCAGTGTTTCATAAACAGGCAAAATTTTACACTAATGCTACATGTATCAAGATTGTATACCCAGCATCTTTCACTATACTTGCACTATGCCCAGATCTCAGATGAAACCTCAAGGCACCACAAAAAATAAAAAATAAAAAGTAATTGGCAGAAGTTGCAAAATTTTGTAGCACTGCCATAAAATTATTTTTACGAACTACTAAGAACTTGCACTTGTTAGTTTTAATAAGCAAAAATGGGCTTCCCAACAGTGTGGGCAAGACTGAATGCATTTGAATGATGAATCTGGCTGTGTCAAAACTGTGGAGCCCTCCTGCTCCCAATACTGCCAACAGACAGCAACAAGGAGAAGCAGCAAGTGATGCCACTTCCTTCTCAACACCAACTATCTCACTGTTTCATGTACCTTTTCTCTTTGACAGTTTTGTTTTTCCAGACCAGAGAGGACCTCTATTTTTTTTTTCTCCAGTTCCTATTTTCACTCCTTTTACTTCTGATTTATTAGTTCCTAGACCTGCAAGACCTCTCACCATCATCTCAGAAATCACTTTTCCTTCAAAAATTTCTCTCTCTTCCTCCCATAAGCAGTTCTGCTGTATGTCATCATCTAGGTGTGATGTAGACTGGAGGCTCTACAGTGCAAAGAACAGGTCTTATTTATGTTTATGAATCCTTGTCTAACTTTTTGCTGCCGTATAAATGTTTAATAGGCACTAATGCATTTGCTGGAACAAGCTGTTTGCTAATAGTGAGTCTGGATACAATCCTTGCTGACTGCCAGAAGCTTCTGGAATTAAAATAAATAAATAAATAAATGCAGTTGTTTGGTGACACTGCAGTTTGAAAGCTAAAGGATGCCACAGCTGAAGTGGTCTAACATACTGTGGATGTGGGGTTGCACTCAGCTACAACCACTGCACCTCATCTCCTTTGTGTTATCTACCTCAAAATCCACATTATCAAAACTTAAATATTTCAAATCTGAGTTTTCTCTTTAAAGTTGACTGAAGAGTCAAGAATGGTGGTGTCCATTTTTCATACCACTCTTGGCATGATTTTTCTCTGGGTTTGAGTGTATCATGTCCTGTGTAGAATTAATTATGAAATAGAAATCCCAGTGGCAGATCAGATGCATAGTTTATATTTCAGGGACCAAACAGGAGCTGAGTGATTCATCATTGACACTACACACGCAGTGAATGCTCAGGCAAACAGGGAAGGTATGATTGTCTTGGCCTCAGGGCCAATGAATAAAATATGGTGATGTTAAAGGAGAAAATGCAACGGGGCAGCAGGAGTGTCAGGCCTTCATGTCGTCTAGCCTCAGGTTAACCCTCATGGAGACAAACAAACCACACCACAAATTTCCACAACCTGTACAAAGGGAAATCTTTGGTGTTTGTTCTCTCTGTATCAGCTTGCTCCTAATGGTGAAGCTGGTGATGTCAAGTCTTACCTCATAATTTCAACAATTTATGTGCTGTTGAGATGAAGTCCAGGGGTATAAAGAATCACTGTTGTGGCATGTTCGTAAGGGCTCTGAACCAAGCCCTATCTCCCTCCAGCACTGCATCCTACAGTCAGGATCTCCTTCTTATTAATTTTAATACAGTTTCACTAACAGCACTCTTGGTATTTTATCCTTGAAAGAGATTTGACTAAGTGGTGAATTGAGAAGGTTTTCACAACTGTCAGTGTCAATTAAGAAAGAAAAGGAGATATACATGATGGAAGCAAAAGACAACTCTATTAGGAAGAAGTCCTGTCCCAGTGACTTTATAGAGCGCCCTCAGTAGCATAAAAAATATTCCACCACTTCAGTCATTTAAAAGTAGATTGGACCAAATAGTACGCAAATACGTTGCAGGGAACATTGCTATATCAGCACAGCAGTAAAGCAAACGAGCTAATAACTCCCTTTTCTCTCATTTTCAGGATTGTGCATGACAAGATTTCAGTACTAGTCAAAATTTATTTACTTGCAACTAATACAATTTTCAGAGTTCTGATTTGGTGTAAATTAGCATCTCTCTGGCAAAAAATGTGTGCACCCTTTATCAAGCGAGAAGTAACAGAACAAAACAAAACACCATCACCAAAACCCTACTACAGGTCTTTACCTATTGTAACTGGTGTCCAGAATATTTCCCTGGAAGATATAATAATTTTCATGAACTTCTTAGCCCACCAAATACCAGAGCTCACATGTGAGAGGATTTTCATGTGAAAGCTGTGTTCTACAAGGTCAAACTACTTAGTAGAATCACACTAAGATGGGGATGGGACCTTTAAACAGGCTAAATTAAAACCACACTCTTTTTCTACCTGCAGAGACCAGCAGAAAAAAGCCAAATAAACCCAAACCGAATACTTTTAAGCAGAAGAATGTAAACTTCTTGGTGAATTCCTCATTGCTTGAGCAACCTTATTTTCAAATTAAAACAACCGTTGTATCACCAGCTGGACAAGTGGTACAATGTCTTCATGCTTAATGACAACTAATTGGAAGGAAGATATCTGCTTGTTGATTTATTTTGCCTCTAAGGAACACAGTTTCAAGTGCCCAAACAAATAATCAAAAGAACAGTCAACTGAGAACTAATTTTACATGACTAGCTCAGAACCCATAGTTTGTAGGAACTACAGACCTGTTGCTGGATGTCCTCCCTCCCCGTACTGTTTTTGTCAAGGAATCCTGACCTAATTCACAAAAATATATTTCTGTAGAAACCACCGAAGTTCTTTCATAGCCATTTTGCTCTGTCTCTAGTTCCTTCAAAGTGTAACAAGCTCTGACTCAGATATAATTAGAGTAATTTGCATTCATTGTAGTACTGAACAGATTTATAATACTTTGTATATTCACGGAAGAGTCACATCTTCAAATGGTCTCAAGGATGAACTTGCTAAGCCTCAGGGACTAAAAAGCTCTTCAAATTGGGGTCATGCTAGGCATTTAGATTAAAAAATAATAAATAAACCCATTTTGAGACTGTCCTAGTTTTGACTGGGATAGAATCAATTTTCATTCTAGTAGCTGGTACAGTGCTGCATTTTGGATTTAGGATGAGAATAATGTTGATAACACAGGGATGTTTTAGGTGTTCCTGAGCAGTGTTTACACTAAGTCAAGGACTTTTCAGCTTCTCATATTGCCCTGCCAGCAGAGGCTGCGAGTGCACAAGAAACTGAGAGGGGACACAGCAAGGACAGCTGACCCAAACTGTTAAAGGGTCATTCCATACCCTATGACATCATGCTGAACAAAAGAACTGGGGGGAGTTAGCCAGGAGGGCGGATCACTGCTGTGGGACTGGCTGCACACTGGTCAGCTGGTGATGAGCCACTGCACTGTGCATCACTTGTTTTGTACATTCCTTTATTGTTATTATTATTTTCCTTTCCTTTTCTGTCCTATTAAACTATCTTTATCTCAATCCATGAGTTTTACCTTTTTTCCAGTTCTCTCCCCCATCCCACTGTGGGACATTGAGCAAACGGTTGCGTGGTGTTTAGCTGCCTACCAGGTTAAACCACAATAGAGACAAAAGCCTATTGTATACCACTCTTCCAGGAAACCCCACGGGTGGCTGAAAATTACTTGGGAAAACTTTGCATAAATTAATTCTGAATCATTCTCTGTTCTTTCTTCCACACTGAAAAGAGAGGTCTGTGGAGGGATAAAAGCATTGGTGAGTTCACACAGGGTCAGAGAATATCTGGCTTTCCAAATGCAGAACTAGAAAGTGTTCATGGTTCTTGGGACGCTGAAGGGAAGAACAGCCTGTGGCTCATTGAGAGCCTGGGGTAACATCAGCTCTGGTTACAAGGGGGTGGGAGCACATTTACAAAGTACAGTGCGGTGTACCAATTTCAGCAGTCAAAACTTATGTGGTGTGATAATTCAAAGGAACCACTTCCCAGTCTTTGCTCAAAAGGAAGAAAAAAATAAAATAAAATTTAAAATCCCACAAAAATGAGTCCCACTGTTCCTCATCATACATTGTTCTGCTGCCAGGCAAACGCCATCAAGCTGACATGTAGAATTCATTAGAAAACACAGAATTTTACTGAGGAATCTTGCAGCATCCTATAGAACTCTACAGACATTAATCACTGGGCTACATAGCTCTTTCCATTTATTCACAAAAAACATAGAAGTATCATGCTATACAATGAGCTTTTACAGTAACGTTTATAGAAAAACTCTATTCTTTATTCTTAACTCTGCAATCATATGTTAACAATTATCAACACAAAAGCTATTTCAGTTCTTCCAAGTTATACAACAAATCAGACAGCAGGGACAGCTTTGAATTTTTGAACATCAGGTTCTTATTTACTACGTTATCCTATTTTTAGGTCAAAATTTTACACATCTGCTGAAAGCACTTTCGCTGTCAGGCAATTCTCCTGGTAAAACTGCTTCAGGTACCAAGCTACTGAGGAGGAGCAGTACAACCTTGATTTAGTGCTTAATTAGAGAACAAGAGCTCCTTAAGGAGCACTAGGAAGACTAAGAGTCTCAGCAAGGGAAGGACACAGTTGTTCCATTATGCCACGTTATTTGTCAAGGAGTGGTATCTGAGTTAGAGTGTAACCTTGGGGAATCATATTAATTAACAGACACTGACCATGATTTTGAAGTCTGTGTAGATCTCTTATTAAACAGCTCTGTTCATGTTCTGGATCCTCTGAAACTGTTTATCTATTACCAGGCAGCCCGATCTTGAACATCACTTGCCACAGTCAGTACAAGCAGGATGGCTACTGCAGCGTGCTTAACCTGAATTATCAAGCTTCGTTCTGACTCAATGCAACTTTCTGGGGGAGACCTTTGTATTGTGTTTAAATACTGCATTCAGAAATCAAGGAAGCTGTCTTCTTCTGCCAGTAGCTTTGAAATTCACCTTTCTGAAAGTTTCCTGACTGCATTTGAGATGAATACTGGGGAGAGTAACAGTGCATAAAGTACGTACCTTTAGCAGAGCTTGGAGAAAGAGAAGACACAGCTCTACAGGTACGTGCTGGCCTCCTTCTGCAAAAGAAAAAAACAGTGTTACAGAATACGCAGTTACAGAATAACATGGCTGTTAGAAAAACAAACTATAAAATGTTCTGTCAGTCTAAAATAAGAGAGACCACCACCCTGGAATCTGCTAGAAAACTTAAGAATTATTTGTAGCCCATCTTCTTCATCCAATATTGTTATCTTTTAAAGCTAAGAGTCACGATTTGTCCATGAATCAGCTTTTTTGAGGGAAAAGCCTCCGTGTCTATATGAAACCCAAGGCAACATCATCTGTGTCTATTATTCTGTAACGAGCAACAATGCCAAACTTCCTGCAACACCCACTTTAGCTGCTGAAATCCAGAGAACTGAATGTGCTGCTGTTAGCATTTGGAGACAGGAATATGTTATAATCTAATACATCAGACACAGGTTTGCTTGGTGACAAGAAAGCACTAGATGCCAAAACAGGTTAAAACACAGGCAAATAGAAAACACTGTACGCAACTCACGGAGCAACTTCTACTCACCATCTTAGAAAATTTTCAAGAGTGTTCTAAAAATACCATGAAAGTTGGCAAAGAGTAAAATTCTCCCAGCTTGTCACATAAATGACAGCTTGGTTGATGTATACACGTGTTCTAACACTACTCTTACTATGTCCGGCTTAATGAAAAGTTACATGAGTCAGGACTAGAACAAAAGTTCGCATGTACAAAGAAATCTGCTTTACAACTTTGGCTGTCACTATTTAGTCAAGTGTCTTCCTACTCGCCAAGGACACAGCCTCTTGGTACCTCTATGTAGGGGTGCAGTGGGTTGCCACAGAGCAAATTCTCTCCTGTGGACATCATGCTGCTGCTTCTCCACCTTGCAGTCTCTCAGCAAAGTGCCTCCTCCTGCCCAAAGAGCTTGGCCTTTGCCTGTCTCTTCATGTAGGTCTCCCTAAGAATCAATTGGAAGCAAAGCTCCCAGAAAGACAGATCTACGGAAGCTATTTAGAGCATTTCAATGAGATCTAAGCACTGTAAATCTGGTTTCAGAATCTTTGCTCCAGGTTAAATCTGGGGTTTTCTCACCTTGTTAATGCTATATAATGGGAACTCACCTATCAATCTCACCACCTGCAACAAGCACTTCTCTACCTGTTTTCAATAGCAGGTGATAGCAGCTGGGAAATTTAATTGTCTCCTTCTGCCACCAAGAACAAATGATTAGCAATACCAGCAAGTAGCAGAATTCAACTTGTACTCTCCAGTGTGAATGATAGAAGCAGGGCCCCTGCTCCAAAGCTGCCTTTCATCCTGTGCTACAGAGTCTCACCACAGGTAAAGCTCACAGTTTTGCATCACCATTGTATTTGGATAAGGGAACACTTACACCTTCTGTATACTCCCAGTGAAAAGCTCTCTGTTCTCATCACAGTGCTTTCTGTAATTGAAAAGTTCCTCCCTGACTCTTTGCTTCTCAAATGGTAGATCAGTAGGTGCTTCTGGATAGGGAAAAGACAACAGCTTCTCCCTAGTGGGAAGGTCACTAAAGGATTGTAAGTATTTGTTCAGCTGGATATATCATGTCCAAATTTCCCTTTCTCATCCTGGAAGTTTTATGTGTGAGTCAGGACTGTTGTAGTCCCAAAGCAGGCAAGAAGAAAACAACACCTCTCCAACACACCTTCTGTCACCAAAAAGGGTTCCTGCCTACAGTGACATGTAACCCCTCACATCAAATATTACTCCATCATCCTGTGCAGTAGAAACCCTTCTATGTTAGATGCACATAACCATTTTTCTATCCTACTGGTTTTTTATCCTACTACTTTCTATCCTTTCTGAGTCACAAGATTTATGCAAGTATGTATGTTCTTGTGGGTGTGCCAATCAGTGAGGATTCTTTTCCTCTCCACATTGTTGCTCTGAGGAGTATGAAAATTCCCATCAACTTTCCTACCTCTTCCTCCCTCTCAGAAAGCAACCCACCTCACCAGCTTCTTGAACCCAGAAGTAAGGAGTAGGGCTCTAGGAACACTTCATCCCTCTTCACACTATCTTCTCAGGTTCTGAGTCTCATTTTCCTCATGAGCCAACAGATCAAGCCCACCACACTGGCTAGTGCAACCCGTAACCATGCCATAATTCTGCTGGGTACACCAATCGAACGTCATGTGGTCCCACTGATACCCTAAAGAGCCTTTCAATAGCAGAGACATTTTGCATACATGCCTAGCCTGTCTGTCTTCCTGAGGCATTCAGTTCTTAATTCCTCATTTACTATCTGTAAAAAAGGAAGAGTAACACTATTCGATCCAATTTGGGCACTATGATGTGCTGACAGCCCCACAGAGGAACTCTAATAAAGAAAAAAGAAACGCACACTAGCAACAGCACAGCTGTATCCTCCCTTTCTATTCCATACCCACCCTGGGTCAAATCTCCTATACAACATCTAACTTTTAGCCATGGAACCAAATCAAAGCCACTCAAGGCATAATCTGACTTTTCATGCTCTAATGCTGGTGCTGTTACGGAATACACAGAGGTTACTACTCCTCCCTCCCCCCATTAATTTGCAAGGGGCAAATGCTGACTATAGGTTGCCTGTAATGTGTCAAACTTGGGTTGTTCACCTGCACAAAAAACTTTTTTACTCAAGTCATGCCCTACCTTCAGCCACACTTAACAAATAAATGCCTCTGAAAATAGAAACAAAACAACTGAGGAAAGTCAGACCNAGAAAAGAAAAGAGAAAAGGAAAAAGAAAAAAAAAGTCCTCGATGTTTTTGCTTAGAATATAGAGTCAAAGGCTGTGAACAGTGAGAGATATATATCATATCATCTCATCTCATATCATACCCTGACTCCAGCAACACTGCTCAAGGAAAATCATGGGCTTTCCATACATCACAAGACAGTAAAAAGTCTAAGTATACTGGAGCAAACATTATTACGAATAGCAGTAACAGTACATGTTCTCATTGGATAAGTAACTCCAGCATGAACCATTCTTAACTATTGTTAATCACGAGCACCACAGACCCTTGTTTCCATTGGTTTGCAATGGAGGAGAAATTCTTGGAGCATCCAATTAAGCTCAATCACTAACATATGCTTCCTACGGATATCCCTGAGGATCAGACACACATTGCAACTACATTCCAAACAGCTAGAAAGGCAGTAACAGCAAAATGAAATTCTGCTTTTAAATTGCTGATTTACAGCTTGAAGAAACAGTATCCAGGATGCCATCCGCTCCCTGAAAAATGGTCTGGTGAGGGCAAAATATGCACAGATTTCCTTTCTGGCAAGCACTAGGGTCTAGCTTTTGCTTAGGTGGCAGCCACGTGGCATCCAAACAGCTTGAGCAAAATGAGAGTACAGTATCTGAATCATTAACTTTTAAATTAAGTAGTATGCAAAATGTACCAAAGAGATGTTCTGACTGAGGCATTGGTTTAGGGCTCAAGTAAATTTTCTAAATGACTTACAAGCGTGAAATTTTTGGATATCCAGGTACGAGCAGCGCAAGTACATATCCTAGATACCATCAGTAAATATGCTACAATACTGGAAGCTGCTGGAGGTAGAAGGAGATATTCTGGGCAACCTTCCCTGCATCTTGTGCAGAAATCTCATTCATAACGATTCCCCTTCATTGCCTCCTCCCAAACTGCCCTTTGCCATACTTCTTAATTACTGTTCGCCACGAGGTTTTTGCTTTACACTCATGCTCTGTTCAACCTCCCGGCCGATACACTTCTACCAAACCTGCTAAGAATTTAAGAAGAAATGAGTTAGAAGAACTGTTAGAGAGAATGTATTGGACAAATCTTGACAGACTCCTGTATTAAAAGCACGTGACAAAGCTTAAACAGAGATGTTGTTTACCCTAATATGAGCTATTCTGTGACAGAAAGGGTGAAAACACTTCCCAGTTCTTTGATTTTGATGGAGTGAATTTACAGAGTTGAGTGTCAATTGCTGAATGTCTGCCCCTCTCTAATCACATGGTATCTTCAGGTAGACAACACGTCTTCCAGTCCCCTGTCCTTTCCTTCCCCAAAGCACATAGCTCAACACCACAGAGGGAGGACTTCATCAGTGCCCACTCTCACAGGGTGCCAAAGGCAATGCGGGGCTCAGCCAGGCTGGTGGGATGCAGAGATCAGCGCCAGGTTGTTCAAAACTTCACTCTTAATCACCACTGCTTGCCAGGCCTTTGGATTGAGAGGGATCATTCAGTCGTAGCAGTATTATTACACAGCTCACTCCAGAGTATCTCGGGCAAAGTCTTAAGACCCATGGGAACACAGGTTCTTTCAAAATGAGCTCCTGCCTTGTGAAACAGGACCAGCAAGCTCCAGAGAAGTTGGTACTACCCTGTACCATTTTGAGCACTGTGAAGACATTTCAAACTCAACATTTTACATGGATTCTGGAACGACTGCACTTTTTAACCCTTCCAAGGAAAGGCTACAGTGAGATCACTGGAATAAGCACCAAAACTTTCTGGAACTGAACTCTTAGCTCAAGCATGATGACAAACAGAATCTACATTAAAAAAAAAAAAAAAATCATAAAAGCTAAATATCACTGCTCATACCATACAGAAGCACATGCTTATCAGAAGCCAAAGAGCACATATATCCATCCTTCTATGAGCAAAAGTCTAACTCAGTGTCAATTCTTGCCTGCAAAAATTAGTCTGGCACATGAAAGGATGGCTGCTGTGCCACTTGAAATAATGTGAAGGCTGTCATTTTGCACACACCTCCTCTGAAGGAGAAACATGCCCAGTTCTGCAGTTTGTGATACATCACAGAGTCAGCATCCACATCTGTAAAATGTGAGTGTCAGGGAGAAGAGAGGAAGGAAAAGGAACAGAACAGAGTGCCACTGCCTCTGCCATTTTGGAGTACTTGCCCCCTTTCATCACAAATGAAAGTAGTCTCTGTGCAAGGTACTGATTGTTTAACTCACAGCAGACAATGAAATAATTTTCCCCAATTTAGTGACTGACTTTTCAACTCTTTTTAAACAAAAAGCCAGAAAGGAGCACAGCAGCAGCCATCAGCGCTGATGTTGAAAGGTCTTAGAACAAAAATGCCTTTGAGAAAAGTGATGCAAAGAACAGAAGATTGCAAGAGGAAGCTCCTGATGAAGGGACACTCTTTTCCCCCCGTAGCCCTATGAGGACTGCAGTCGTAACAACCAGAGTTGTTCAAAATTATGTGTAGGAGGACAGGGTGGAAGAAAGGGTAGCATTGTTTATAGTTCGTAGACATGGAGACTGCAGCAGAAGCCAAATGAAGAAAATAACTTCTGTGCAAGAACGGAAGAGTGAAAGGAAACGGGTAGGTAAGGACAATTGTAGGATTTGTACAGTACAGAAGAGAATCCCTTCCATGTAGGCTGCAATTTCTTCCATGGAAAAGATGTTTCATCCATGGAGCTGGATGACATAACTCCTCTGGAATAGAAACCTTCCAGTGTTTGTTATCTGTGGTTCTGTTACCAGACAGAGTGCGGCTCTTATAATTAGCACTTCATCAGCTAAAAAGTCAAAGCATTTCTTGAATCAATGTATTTAGTCTTATGTCACCTTTATGAGATGGCTATCAACCAAGACTGAATGGAATGTCTGGTGTGAATCATAAATACTTTAAAAGGTCTACAAGGTATGAATACTCAACGCTTTCTGAAAATAAACTTCCTGGAATAAGCTCCTGGGTGACTTCTTATCAGTAAACTTTTCTGATATCCTGGCCATTTCCCCTCTTTTATAGCTAACAAAATGGAGCTGCACAGAGGCACCAGACAGCTTTGTTAAAGAAATCTTACTTACAAACCGAAAAGAAGGCAGTTGTTTTTTCACCAGTTGTCAAGCACTTCAGATCTCACTAGGAAAATTACATCCCACCTGCGGAATGCTATAGAACAGTTTGAAGACCTATTACAAGGTATCTAATAAATCCCACGGGATTTCAAACAAATGCCTACAAAAACCCCAGTGCATTCAGCTAGAGCCCACACAAGCTTCTCTATGGACAGATTAAGAAAAGCGGTCTGCTTGTTGACTTGCTTAAGTATGACACTAATTACTCAGTCCACAAGTGTGAAAACACCTAACTGAATTATGTCAGGACCAGAAATACATGCAGAGCCCACATTTTTTGATTAATGACATTCTTTTACAGCAGTTACTTCTATGTGGACTCCTTCTCTATGACACCAGGTGAGTTGAACCAGGCTGCCACTTATCCGTGGTCTTTCTGTGGACTGCTTCATGGATGCTCATGAAGAAAAGCAAGTCTGCTTTCAATAGGTAAAAGTCGGGTAGCAAGGGGATCTGCAGCTAACAAAAAGTCCTAACGGGTCCATACATAGAAAAGGTTGGAAAAACAATTATTTGCACTGACAGTATATTGACTATTGCCCTGAAATTAACTTCATTAAGCCTCTTTACATAATTTAAATATTCACATCATTATTTGGTGCTATTGGAACAACACCTAAATCATCTGGAAATGTAAATTGCAGCAAGGTAAAACCACACCAAAATAGAGTGAAAAAGAATCCCCAGGATTTGATGGAGCTGTGACAAGCATTCAAAAGAAACAAATTTTGCCACAAAACTTTTGCATGTTATTTCCAACTGATTTTTGACACTGGAATGAGCTTTTAATAGATGCAGAGGAGATAAATGTCTCATTACCAAAAATAAATCCGTCTGTTAAGGATGACAGAGAGAGGCAGAAGCACTGCACTGCCTATTATGGTATTGAGCAACAGATTTCACTCCCTCTGCTATATGCCCATTAATTAAAAATCTGACAAGGTCTTCCAAATAATTTCTGAGCTTCTCTGGTCCTCTCTTTAATTCCTCCATAATTCCTTGTATATATAAACATGTCAGGCCTGGAAAGAAGTGAGGCATGCACATAATTTACCACAGAGCTCTTTTTCTATTCAAATACAAATACTGGTAAGGAAACAGTAACAGACAAAAGGGGAATGACGCAAGAAATCAATGCAAGGAAACAAATGTGCCTGCAATTCCCTATCCAGTCACCAGATGAAGCTGCTAAAAACACCAGCACCAATATGCTTGTTTGCCTTTTTGACCAGAGATCTCATACATCCATGCCAGAATGAGATGCATAGCTCTCAGTAAGCTAAATCACTTTGCATTACAGCATTTCATGAACATGCAGAACATTACTTTAATAGGCAACGGTAGCTTGCTATAGCGTTAAGCATGTCACATGCAGTGAAGCCTTTGTTTTCTTTGCAAAGTGTTGCCTTTGTACAATTCCCTCCCTTCGGTCTGGCAAAGTAGCCATTTT
>WEIS01067988.1:35113-74966 GCA_013389965.1 Todus mexicanus | reverse complement strand
TTTTTTTCTTTTATCATCATCAAATACTCAGCCTGAGAAGGAATGCCATTTTTGTATTTATCCTGGAACAAGAAAACATTATTCTATGTCAGGTCAGAAAAAGATCTTTCTGTCTGCTACAGGCAAGACGATTGTCTTACCTTGAATTATGAAGGGGTTGAGGTTTGAATATTGTTCCATGCTGAAATAAAAATATTATTTTGTCCTGAAGATCAGAACAGAGTACTCAATATTCCTCCAGCAAATGGATCTATATTTAGAGTGACAATACACAGGGTTTCTTAGCAATGGTAGAGGCTTTATCCTACAAAAACAGTGTCGTAAAACGAAATCCTTAGACGAGATTGCTTTGCATTGAAAAAGTGCCTTCTCTTTTGAGATTCCCAAGTCAGGTCAGCCTCATAAATCTGTATGGAAAAGTCTTAGATGATTTATTAGAAAGGAAGCCAATCAGGCTCTTGCTGTGTGACAGCAATCTATTAAAATGTATAATTGCATGTTCGGATGCATTTTCTGGTGGTATTTTCATCACAGAGTATCTGTCAGCACAAGCATCGTTTCTATCCAATGGGATTATTTTACAGGCTCTAGAATACACTTTATTTCCTTTTAAATGCCCTGTGATTGTTCCCCAGCAGTAAGAGGTAACAGCTCTAGGCTGCCCCGTTCAAAGCCAAGCCTCACTGTGCAGTGAATGTTGGGGGAAAGCTGTGGCCTGTGAAGCAGAGGAGGAAATGGATGCAAGCTTTGCCAGGGGAGGTTTAGGCTGGATATTAGGAAGCATTTCTTCACTGAAGGGGTTATCAGACATTGGAACAGGCTGCCCAGGGCAGTGGTGGAGTCACCATCCCTCGAGGTATTTAAACAGCGTGTGGACCTGGTACTTAGGGACATGGTTTAGTGGCGAGCTTGCAGTGCTGGGTCGAAGGCTGGACTGGATGATCTCAGAGGTCTCTTCCAACCAAACATATTCTTTGATTCTGTGAAAGTGGATCTGTGGTCCATCATCCTCTGCCTGCACGACTATCTCTAAACTCCTGAGTGTGTTACGGGGCAGCCAGGCTGCAGCAGTCAGCCAGGGCTATTGACATGGAAGTCAGCACCTGGAGCTCTTGGTTTTGATACAGGAGCCAGGAGAAGCTTGGCACCCTTTAAAGAGGATTGGAAACCAGGCATACCATGGGTTAGGGAGCCCCTACCGTTTGCCAGCAGTATTGGGAAAGGTCCAGAGTTAGTGACCTTGGGCACTCCAACCTGGGTCCTATCTTGAGGGCTGGTGGTAACATCGTGCCTTTTCAGAGCTAAACGCAGCTCACTGCATCCATTAAAAGCAGGGTGGGGACGAGGGAAGGGAAAAAAAAAAAGGCATTGGTGGTAATGCATACATTTTAAATTAGTGGTTTGAACACGTGCTCAGGACATGAGACATACGGTTTTTTAAGCCTTTCTCAGCTGGAGGATGTTCAAACCCACATCAGAGAGAATCAGCGAGGAAGAGCCTGTAGCTGAGGGGTGAGAGAGCGCACTCGGGGCACAGAGGACAGGTCTGCTTACGCATTGCACTCGAGCCTGCAGATGAAAAGTGGAAACAATTTTGGAAACGCAGACTGGACCCTCACTGGCCTTCTGAGTCATACTTCCTCCTGCCTGGCCTCTTCTGTACTTTGGAGAGCTGTGTTTGTACTGCCTCTGCCCAAGGGAGGTGGCTCCTGACCCTGAGACAGATACTTAAAATTATTACCTTGGAATAATCTGTCCTGAGAGAAACCTCACAGAGACAAGGCACAGGTGCTTTGTAACTGAGTAGGAGCTATTGAGGTTGGCCACAGCCTTCATTTTACTTTCATCTGTCACCTTTATAGTAAAAACTACCAGCACTTCTCCGCTGAAATAAATGTCCTGAGCTCAGTGTCTATATCACAGAATCAGAGAATGTCAGGGATTGGAAGGGACCTCGAGAGATCATCCAGTCCGATCCCCCCCATTGCTGGAGCAGGATCACCCAGACCAAGTCCCACAGGAACTCATCCAGGAGGGTTTTAAATGTCTCCAGAGAAGAAGACTCCACAAGCCCCCCTGGGCAGCCTGGGCCAGGGTCTGGCACCCTGACTGGAGAGAAGTTCTTCCTAATATTCAAGTGGAACCTCCTGTGTTCTAGTAGTATATGTAAAAACACAAGTGGCAGTCACAACACGGGCAGCCTTTCATTCTCCCTCCCCCCCCACACTGATTTACAAGCTGACTTGCAGGTTTTCTCTCTGGAAACACCAGCTCAAAAAGGTTGCAAAGCACTCAGATACTTTAAAAGAGAGTGGCCTCATTGGAGAAGGCCCTGTGTGAAAGCTGCACTATCAGCTGTTTGCACCTTCCTATGCACAAAGACAGCAGAAATCTTGCGCTGTAGTGGGGACGAACCCTGGGAATGGTTTTCTGTGGCCGTTGCTTGTCAGGCCAAAAGCAGGACTGTCTTTTCTGATGTTAGAGGCCTGAGCCTGTCCCTGGAGAGGCATGCAGTTCCCTAAACTTAAATAACTGAAGGAGAAGAGAATTTTGTCCAACAGCTATTTAGAAGGAAATTCATAAGCAGATCTTCCCTTCCACTGCCAAGGGTGTGCTCTGTGGAACTGAGGCATTTTATTGCAATTATCATGCTACTGGAGGGTCCCTTAGAACCCCGACTCCCACAGTCCAAGGAATCCACAGGACAATCTCAGAACTGATTAAAAGTAATAATTCAGTTTCTAGCTGTCATGAGCTAGAGAGAAGCTGAGAACTGTTACTTGGTTTTGATTAAAGGCTTCAAACAAGTAAAAGGTCATGGTTATTTTCTTTTATAATGTCATTATTTTAAAATGAGCCCCGTTACATAAGGGAAGAGCCTGAGCTGTAGTTGTTGGACATGTGTAGTTGGCAATTCTGTGAACAGGACTACCCTGCATACGCCAGGTCAGTTAGTGTGTGCCTCACCACAGGCACATTTTAGAAATCAGGACCCTGATGTTCACTTGTCAGTGAAACCTCCCCAGCTCAGGCTGCACTGAAGCTGCTCTGCACACGCTGCCAGGCATTAGTTAGCGTTAGCACTGCAGCAGCTGATGTTACCTGGGGTGTCTTCAGCTACAGAAAGAAACGCTTTTCCAGGGGTAGCATTCACAGTCAGGCTTGGCAGTAGAGGGGGCTCGGCACTCATAGCACCACTGGGGATTTTAAAGCTCAGTTTATTCCTGTAGCTGAAGCCTTCTGAAATCTTTGGAACCGCTACCCAGAACAAAGTACAGGGAACTAACATCTGAACGTCTGTCTTAAGTGTTCTCCTACGACAGTAACTATTTCAGATAGTCTGCAAGTAGCGCTTCATAGAAATAATGGGCTTCCCATGACAGCAGGATTTTTGCACTGTCATTAGGCTTTGCAAAGCTTGACATGAAGACATGGGAAAGCAATAGGAAAATATCAGAGCAACCAGAGCCCTCCATAGGTAATCTACTCATTCCTCTTACTTCTAACCGTAAAAGGAGTAGGCAAGACTTGTTTTGTCTTCTCTCCCCATTTTTTCCTTTGAAAGTGAGTGCACCGAGCCAGTCTGATGATGGAGCAGCTGGAGAAAAAAGGGGGAAAGTTCATAAAAACCGAATGCATGCTTCTTTCCCTCATAGAAAAAAAAAACATATATAAAAATGGACTTGGAGAGTTATGCATTCACGACTCTAAATTTGTGACAATGAGCGATTCTCTGAAATGGCAAGCTCATTCCTCCACTACTAACCCTTCAGCTGGGAAGGCAGGTCTCCTACCTTGGTGTTTGCTGTTATGTTTGTGTGTTACTTAGCTGGAGGGCTTCTGTCTCAGCTGTGATTATGAGGGAGTGCAAGCTTTCAGCTACGGAAACACATTCTGAGGCTCGAACACAAGCTCGGCTGTTGTCAGTACAAAGTAACATTTAGCTAACCTAGAAACTGTTACTGAGGAGCTTGTCTGAGCAACAAATGATCAAAGAGGATGTCTCTCCCCCATTTCGTTGGTCTGGTTTAACTCCCTACAGAGGGATGTTTTGCGCTCTGGGCATGGAAGGGGGGGTGTCCTTCTTTGAAGTTGTTTTCAAGTGCTTTTGGCAAAGCTGGTAAGAAGTGTGATGTTTTCTGTCTCCTCTCCGCAATAAAATTACCAGCTGCAGAGGCCAAAGCCTCTCCCCAAGAGCTGCGGAAGAGTGCAAAGGATTGCTCCTTCCACAGCGCAGATGCTGAACCTCTTCCTGATAAACCTTCCCTATTTTCATACTGGCTTTTTCAGAAGCCAGTCGCAGGCCCTCTTGCTCAAGTGCGGCAAGTGACAGACCAAAGGACACGTTGCCCAAGGGGTCTGCAGTAAACTGGGACCAGGAACTTGGGCCAAAGCGGAGCCTAAGCCACGTTTTCAAAGTTCTGCCGTTGGCAGCACTTTCAGCCCCAGCTGAACCTGAACGGGAGCTGAGCTGGAGCTTTCCACAGCTCAATTCCCTGATTAACACGCTGCTCCCAAAGCGAAAGACACCAGGTTTTAAATGCCACCATTAGGTGTCACATAGTTTTACTGAGTTTGTTTCCTGGTCCAGAGGGAAGGAGCAGCAGCAGGGAGGAAAGGCAAAGCCACTCTCTTCAGTGGGAGTGCAAAAGAATTAAAGTCGTGCTGTAGCCATGATCACAGAGGACTTGCAGCAAAGATGCAGCTCTTGATTCAATCCATTCAGTCCTGTGCAGTGGCTCAGTAGGTAACTATTTAAGTAATGCCTCACACAAGGGATCATAGTGTATGAAATTCAGCCTTCTGACAGGAACAAAAAAGACAAACACATGCACAAGCCTCACAATAATGACTTGAACCTTTTTTTTTTTAAAAAAAGAGATTAATGTAAAAATAAAGAAGCCATTTGATAAGAAATTAAAAAGAAACTGAATATAGTATGCTTATAAGCATCACACAGGTTGTTTAAGGACACCATTTTAGTAGCTGTGAATAAATGTGTCTCTCTAGTGAACAAAAACTCTGAAAGACCCATTCTAAGACAAAGAATCCAATGACTGCTTGGCTGGTCCAGAAGGCATTCACACTGGAGTTCTGAATATAAAATACAGAAGTCAGATATAAAGTCATGAATCTACTGCTGGGATATATAATCCATCCAGACATAATAACTCAGCTGTGGTGCCACAGGAATGGAAGATGACAGATGTGACACTAATTTTTAATCCAGGATCAGCAATCCTAACTTCTACTCAGGGACATGGCACAGGATAAGACCAGAAGCAGTCGCACAGATAAATGTGGTTTGTGGGGCAAGGTCCCACACTGCGTAGAGCAAAGCCACGATGTGTGCTAGAATCCTTTGGAAGCTTTTAAAACAGCATTGCCAGGGGGTTAGAAGGAAGATAATTTATGCATTAATAACTTGTTGAATAATGGAAAACAAAGTTTTCTCCATGGAGAAAGGACATCAGTGGAATCCCTCAGGAATCGGTGGTAGGGCTTGTGCTCTTCAACATATATGTAAATAATGTGAAGCGTGTGAACAGTGAGGCAACAAAGTTTGTTGATTATAAAAGCCATTTAGGCTGATTATTCCCATCTGAGTTTAGTCAAGGTTTTCAAGCCGCAGAATGATTTACAACCAGATCCTTAGCAGTGAAAATGCACAAGGTAATGAAAGGTTCAAGGCATAACTGAAATATAACCCAGGTGCAAAACAAATAACTGCTACAGTTTGAGTTTATAAATCGTCTCATCTATGTCGTTTTCAAGTAAAATCATACACAAACCTGATTGTGGTGCTATAAATCAGTATTATAAAGAGCTGCCTATCGTAAATTATCCTGTCTCCTTAAACTAGAGACAGTGGGCTGGCTGAAATCCACTATCAGATGTTATCTTAGCTTAACTAAGACAGTTGTCCAGCTTAACTGGACAAGTTCACAGACAGGCTCCTAGAAATAAAGACTGTAACGGGATTTCTGAGACCATTTCCCTAAGGTTGCACCATGTGTATTCACACCTTTCCTGACGAACTTGTGTTTCAAAGACCTGCAGCACTGCAGAACCCTCAGGCTCCACTTTGTAACCATTAATATCGCAATGTTTTTCTTTAATATCCTTTTGCAGTAACTTAAGCCTACTATTTTTCATTGCTAATATGGGAAACATTATTCCTTTCCTTTGTACAGTGACTTTATATGTATTTAAGGTCTTCATATTGCCTTCAGTCTTCTTTTCTTTTGGCCTGAGAACCCAGTTCATTCAGCCTTTCTTCTTAAGTCGTATTTTCTAGATCACTACTCATTTGTGCTGTTCTTCTCCTGACTTTCTCCATCTGCAGGGATGCAAACCAGACCAGCACAGGCAGTGTTCCAGCTGAGTTGTTACCGAGCACCGAGTAAAGCAGAATGGCAATTTCTGATGTCCTGCAGTCTGCAGTCTTGCTTTTATAAGAACAATATTTGCTTTAGTGCCACCAGAACAACACTGTGGATACAAGTTCAGCTTCTTCAATTAGCTTATTAATCCTCTCAGTTTGTTTTCTGGAGAACGCTTCATAGCATTCCCGGACACGATCTGTAACTCCAGAAACCTCTGTACTCACAGATTCACAGATTCACAGACTGTTAGGGATTGGAAGGGACCTCGAAAGATGATCCAGTCCAATCCCCCCCATTGCTGGAGCAGGATCACCCAGACCGAGTCCCACAGGAACTCGTCCAGGTGGGTTTGAAATGTCTCCAGAGAAGGAGACTCCACAACCCCCCTGGGCAGCCTGGGCCAGGCTCTGGCACCCTCACTGCAAAGAAATTCCTCCTAATATTCAAGTGGAACCTCCCGTGTTCCAGTTTACACCCATTACCCTTTGTCCTACCATTAGGTGCCATTGAGCAGAGTCTGGCTCCATCCTCCCAACACTCGCCCTTTATGTATTTTTCTAGTGACAGTGTAAACCTAGAAGAGATTCCAAAGAAACCACCTCTGTATGTTTTACATTTTAATAGCGGGTCACTGGTGGCTACTCTGTAGTCACATGTTTAAGCAATTTTGTACAGGCCCTATAGCAGCTTTGTGTACCCTGGTGATTTTTTAATTGCTGTCTTCAGGCTTTGATATGGGCTACCTTTAACAGGCTTCTGAAATGTAGCAAAGAGAAGTAGGCATGTTTTCAGAGATTAAAATTAACTATGGAGGATTGTGAGCTGCCTTGTGGATCTGCAATAGAAAAGACTGAAAGCCACTCATTGAAACCACGTTTCCCTAAATTATAACGAAAATATCAAATGAAACAGTGCTAAGGAAGGCCTGGTTGGAATCATGAATCTTGGTTTTGCTTTAGCTCTTTCTGCAAGACCTGTTATCCCTGTTGCAGAAGGAAAGCAAACTGGTTTAACATTATTTATACTTGACAAACTTATCTTAGCTGATACTCGTCTTCTTTGTCTTCCAGATTCAGTTTGTTCAATATTTTCCATCAAGGTTTTCTCAGAGAAAATGTCCTTTGGTCAGTTAGTTGATCATTTCCCAGCTCCATTCTGCACTTCTTAAAGTTATCCACTACATTCTCAACTTTCTCATCTTTAGTCCACCTTGTTTGCCCTCGGCGGGTTTGCAGAGGTTGCATCACTCTGAGGTTACTTCCAGCAGGTCTTCAGGATCTCAGGCTGAGGTTTATCATTCCTAGTCTATTTGAAAACTTCTAAGATATCTGAATAATTTCTAACTCACTCTTTGCCTATTATAGAGTGAAAACTTTCTCCTTTGCTGTTGATAGTGATTTCTGCAGATACCTACTTTAGATGCAGCCTAAAACAGCAACGCGAAAAGGCCAGGAAGACAATTTCACAATATTCCTATCCAAGACTCAGTTAAAAAGAGACTATAATAACTCACTGAGTGCCAAGCCCTGTCTCATTTCCCAGGCATTACACAATACCAACACAGGAGACAAATGCAACTTTTACTCCAAAAGCACCTGGAATACAGACCAAGAACCCTCAATCCCCATAATCAAAACACATCCTTCATCAACATAAATCAACCTGGTCAGAGAACCACATATGTTTTAGGAAAGAGTTACATGCTCCAGAGAGAAAACTCAGCGGAGAACAAAAGAGGGATGATGAGGGTTCGTAGCCAAACCACACACAGTTTGCAGTCTGTTTGCCAAATTCTTTGCCTAAAGATGGCAACCAGAGAAGGGACAAAACCCTTCACTACTTCATCCCCCAGAGGTTCCTCTATCTCTTCTTAAGCCTCAGGATAAAGGCCTGGTGATAACTAAGTGGCAAAACTTTTCCCCAAGTCTCTCCCATACGGCCTCAAAAAAGAGACTAATAGATCTTGTGAAACTCAAGTGGCAAACCACAAGTGCTGGGTGCCATCCTGGGAATGCAGCTGTTTGAGTCAAAGTTTATGCGGAGAGAATCAACTGCCCAATTCCTTCAGGCCCAAAGCTGAGACACTGTGAGGATCTTGATGATGTCTGGTGAGTCACCAAGGCACACACATTCTGCAAAATGTAGGTCCAAGAAGAGCTGATCTCCCAAGGTCCTAGACATTGCCATTTGACTTCTGTGTCCCACACTTAAGCCCAGAGCAAGGCAGAAGGGAGCTGGTGCAGAGATCTGGGGGGTTCAGGAGACAAGCACTAACCACTTACCCCAAACTTGGTCATCCCACACCTCCTGTAACACTGTTTTTTTTAGCTATTTTGTACTCTTGGTATTGCCTGAGGTTACATCAAAGGGGGATTTTCTTAGCTCTGTGGATCCCAGAACTTCTCCACATGGTGGCAAAAACCCAGGGCTGTCTAGTCTATGTGTTGCTTACAGAAAACTAATATTCTCTTTCTTACTTCCCAGCACTTCATAAATAAAAGAAAAGCTATCCCTCAAAGCAAGCTTATCTCTTACAGTGGCAGGAAGCTGCACCAGGGGAGGGTTAGGTTGGATATTGGGAAGCACTTCCTCACAGAAAGGAGGATAAAACACTGGGATGGGCTGCCCAGGGAGGTGGTGGAGTCACCATCCCTGGAGGTGTTTAAGGAAAGACTGGATGGTGCACTTAGTGGCAGGGTTTAGCTGAGTGGTGGTGGTAGGTCGTAGGCTGGACTCGATGATCCCAGAGGTCTTTTCCAGCCTTAATTATTCTATGATTCTCTGATTCTATTTAGGAGAAATCCCAACGATACCACAATCACATGTTGTATACAAGGTGAGTCTTAGAAAGTCAAGGGAGGAAAAGGTTTGAGAGAAACCATGAGCTACAAAGTACCAGCTCAAATTCTTATCTACAGTCCTCAAAAAGACAATAAAGATAGAAAATAAATTATCTATGACTGTATTAAAACCTGTCCAATGGGCCACAAAGAGTGACACTAAACCTGTGTGTTATACTGTCTTTCCTCAGGTTGGATATGTCCCCAAACATCAGCCAAGACTAAATCACTGAGCAGAAAGGACACAGTTCCAAATGTTTCCTGTGTAACATCTAGTTAAGAGTGTTTCAAATCAGTCCTCCAGGATGAAAGGTCAGTCATTAAACAGTCCGCCAAGAGAACAAATTATCCCTATGGAAGAAACATAAACATTAATTAAAGAGAAGATTATGTTGATCAAAAGAGGCACTCAAACCAGCGATAAACAACCTGGAGTAACTTCCTGAACAGAAATCAAATCAAGCCAAAGCTGCGATCTATGCACCACAACTAAGAAAAACTTCCCTTCCCTACTCAGGAAAGCAGTTGGCGTCATTGTCTTTACCCAAGTGCGCCTCTGGCACAAAACATCAATCTATCTTCTCTTGGAACACGCACTATGAAGAGTCTTTATAAAGAGACACATCTGCAGAGACCAACACTGAATTGTTCACAAGACACTTTTTACAAAGACTGAAAATGAGCCAACCGCCAAGCCTCAGACAAACTATTGAAACTAAACTGGTTCATAGTCCCTAATCCCCAACATCATCACTGGCCTAACACGCACAGCAGCGATCATTCTCTCTAGCCTGTATCATTTCTAGTTGCCAGACTTTAGGTATAGAGACGTGTCCTACAATACATTGGTTGGACAAGTAAAACAAGATGAAATCCAGAAACAAATAGCACATTTATCCCATCTTCAGATCCATCCATAAACCCCAACAGTGCATATCCTCCTAAGGGCATGCTGAGAACAAAAGCATCCCCTCTTCCCTGCTCCCGAGCTCGGAGTTGTAATCCTCTGCCAAGGCAGTTGTCACTCAGGCCAACAACTCACACAGAAATTAGACACTGAGTGGATGCATGTGGAGAGTACTTTCATTAACATCAATCACAAGAGAAGTCTCCGAAGCAGCATTAAAATCAGATCTCTTGCAGCTCACGTGTCAATGGAAGCCCTGGGTGGGTGTGAAGAGTGCCAGTTGCAGGGATTCTCTGATGCAACCAGCAGCAACTGCTGTTGGAGGCCAAGAGACTCTGGACGTCCTTCCGTGGGGCAATTCCTTCACTTCGAAATAACGTGCTGGAAATTTGCCTTGGAGGTCGAGGTAAGACATAGCCCCGGTTGTTGGCTAAAACCTGATGCTTGCGCAAATTAATTTTAATTCTCGTAATTGCAGCAACAAGTAAATTAACAGCTCTTCAATCCGTGCTTATTGTAACTGTTTTTCTGAAATAGGTGTGAGAATAATCACGTGCTTCAAGGTAGGCACTCGGAAACAGGTGGGTTGGAAAGAGCAATGCAAGTGGTGTCACCAAATACCATTCCTTGTCCCAGCCGTAAGCTCTGTTTGCTGTTTGGATGATTATCATTGGCAGATAAGCCATGATGTGGAAAGGTTTGATCCCATACAGGCAGGGAGAGTATTGATGAGCACCAGGAGATCATTATCACTGGTGGAGGTCCCCTGCTGTGAAAGGACAAGGAAATGGCACATGGCTAGAGCTTGGTGTAGACAGATTAAAGCCAAATGGGACCTAAAGGAATCCTAGAGAGGGAGAGAGATATATGAAGTCTTATATCTATTTGCCGTGCACAAGCCCGTGTAGGTCCGATGTGTAAACCAGCAATAGACAGGCATATTTAGGGGCCTGCATCCCACCCTTCTTGTACTTTCTAACCTCAAATGATATCCTGACTTGAAGAGGGCACAGAACTAAGAACTGCTGATGCTCATGTTACTCGACCTCTGGAAAAGGAAGGCCCTCCCAGCAACCCTGTCTCACTCTGGCTGTACAGTGTGGCAGCCTCTGCTCTGCTTATGTTTGTTTTTATGGCAGCTGGATCAAGTCCCTTCCTATGGCTGTCAGGACAGCTAACGAGATGCATCTCTTGGTATTGCTTTTACAAGACTTTACAAGGCGGTGTTAAGGGTTGTTTGCTGTCACAGAGCACAGTGTTTGAGCAAGACATGAATTCTCCCGTGGAAAATCAGGACAAAGTATCAAGACACTGAGGTGTCGATAAAAAATAGAGATGCAGTACACAGTCAGACCCTAAGGATCTGAACACTCATTGCAGAACGGTGCTTACTTTTCGGTGAGCTTGGTCTAGGTGGTCCTGCTCCAGCAGGGGGATTGGACTAGATGATCTTTCGAGGTCCCTTCCAATCCCTAACATTCTGTGATTCTGCGAATCCACAAGGCACGTCAGTGAGGCTTTATAGTACAGCGAGGTCTCCACCACAGCTCTTGCTGTGTTTGCTGTCTCAGATTTACAGGCAGGAACGAGACCTGCTGAGGGGGCGTCACAGCTCTGGTTACTTTTATGCATCATTTCCTAGGATATTAAAGTAGCTACGGAATCCTTTGTTGCGCCTGCCTTGCATCCTTTTTTCGTTCTATTATCCCGGAGGCAATAAGTGATGAGTTGTGAGTTCCCACGCATAGGTGGATCTCCAAGAAATGAGATCAGGCAAGAAGGGCACTGAGTGACCTGCGCCACAAGTTTCAGTGCCTGGGAGAGCTTGAGTTTCACATCCTAAGGAACGGCAGGCAGAAGGCGCCCTAGAGCTGAAATCAGCGATGAGCTATAACTGTATTCCATCTGCTTAGAGGTGGGCCCTCACTGAAGTCCCTCAGTACGGCAGATGGGTACTAACCCAGGTCCAGACAGCCTGAGACGAAGATAGAGCATCTGCCTGGAGATGGAGATGAACTGCAGTCAGTTATTTGGCATCCGACGTGTGATAAAAGACCTGCTACTGGGATGATTCAGCTGTGATCAAATTCCGAGCT
Organism: Todus mexicanus; assembly: GCA_013389965.1. Taxonomy (NCBI): domain Eukaryota; kingdom Metazoa; phylum Chordata; class Aves; order Coraciiformes; family Todidae; genus Todus; species Todus mexicanus. The sequence goes on along the minus strand of WEIS01067988.1, from coordinate 62,737 downwards.
GGTGAAAGAAACTAATCCAATCCCAAGACAAATTCTTGCATTTTGCATCTTGTTTTCATTCTAATTTAGGATGAAAAGTTCAAATTTAAACGACTAAACAAAATCTAGAATAAAAATTAGGAAAGGAAAAGCGTATCCACAGACACAGAAACCACCTTACAACAGCATTTCTGACATCTGAAAGAATTGCAATGAAAGAGAAACGAGAAGGTCAAAAATAAATGCAGAGTTGGGCTGCAATCTTCCAATTTCATTTTAAGTCATTCCAGTATCAGTCTTCTGAAATTTTGCGTCAGAATCGATGTGCTCCCATAAAAAAAAAAAAAAGAAGACATTTCAGGGAAATTAATTTTCCATCTATTTCGAAAATAGTGAAGAAAATCACAGCCCGTAATTGGTAATAAGTGCTAACAAAAGGTTCTTAGCAATCTGGTCTTCAAACTTGCATTTAAAAACATTGAGTGGATGAAACAAAAGTCGTTGGAAGCAATTGATTTGCATTGAGCAAATTCCTGCTCTTGCCAGCTGAAGCCGTAATTTGGGTCAGATGTCTGAGCAATTCACAGCTAGGAATAGATGAGGAATTGTTGAGATTTGCTTTGAAACACATGACGGGGTGAATTTCAATTGTCAAAATTCTTGTAAAGTTGAAGGAGGCTGGGTTCCTGCTGACTCGATATTCACGAAAAATAGCTAGCAGCAGAAGAATGGAAAAAATGAGTGGCAAAATGCAAGGCAGGGAATATAGCAAAAGCTCGAACAGGAAGCCCAACCCTCAGAAACGTTTTGACACCCAGAGGATGAACCTATCTTGAGTGGGATCTGTTGGCCCCAAATTGAAGGCCACGGGCGCATTCAGGGCAGCAAGGGCTTTACTTTGTAAGGCACCAGGAACATGTCGTTCCTTGAAGCAGCACAGTTCCCATGCTAAAAAGAGACACACAAATTGTCAGAGACAGTCTGGAGCCTGCAAATGAAAGATGTGCAGCCTTTGCTGGAATGTGCGATGACAACTGAGTGTTGTTCAATTTCATACTTGTCTGGGATTTTCCAAAGCACCTCGAGTGCTTAGGTACCCACTTCTCACTGGCATCCAGTGGGACTATGGCACCTTGCTCTCCTACAGTCCTACAACGTTCTTAATAGTGATGACCAGAAAGAGACAATTCTTCTTTTTCCTTTTTTAGGGGGAACCTGCTTCCTTCGGACATGGGAATGAATATTGTCTTAAAAATATTCTCACCAAAGGAGGGTGAAGTCACAGAATCATAGAATATTTATGGCTGGAAAAGACCTCTTAGATCATTGAGTCCAGCCTATGACCTACCACCACGACCCAGCTAAAGCATGCCCCAGATCCAGGAGTCCCCAGTGTCTACTGGTCAGCATGGAGGGCTGTGGTCACTGCATTATCCCGTATCTGTCCCTGCACTTCTGGCCTGGGAGCCTTGGGACCCCACAACCCGCACTGAGAAGCTCACAGGCAGGGTTTCCACAGGAGCCAGCATGTTGTAGGTACCTGTATTTCGTGAGTCACTACTCCAAGCAACAGCAATACAAAGCTGAAGTACACCAACGCCTCCTCCCACACAGGTATCCTTGCTGGACACAGGTCAGATTTTTGCAGAGAAAATACTTTTTAAACAGCTATAACATCAGAAACAAACCAAAGATGCAAAGTCATCCTATGTTTGACATCTCCTAGAGTTAAGAAGTCTTCCCAAACCTTACTGCAGCATCCTACCGTGCACATCACAGAAATTACTGCAACTGGAAAAATTAAACTTCTGTGTGGTGGAGGTGTTTGTTTAACATCTGACTCGTAACAGTGACCATTAGATGCCAGTCACTCAAGAAATGACAACTTCTTCAACACTTTCCAAATAAGGAAACTACATCCAAAAGTATGAAAGGAAACCCTAGTCAGTCCATCCTGACGATGTTATGGTAAGAGAAAAAAAAGTCTTCACAAACCCAAAGCAAACCCAAGTGTATTTTTCCAAAGTAAAACCTCCTATTAATAGCTACTGTTACATAAAGCAAAGAAATTCTGCCTTGAAAATGCAATTAAATTTAAAACGTATTTGAAATTTGAAATAAAACCAATTTAGATTACTGTTTGGGGGGGTTTTTTTTGCATAATGACAATCCTGGTTTTCATCCAGGTTTTATTATCTTGTGAAACTCTCTGCTGCAACATTCCTTTACTGCCAAATCTGCTTTTCTTCCTTTCACATAGAAAAGTGTAAGAATGTGGTGATATTTTAATGGATTGTTCTACTGACAGAAATTGAAATTCAGTGTACACCATGGCTGAACGTGTATATAACTTGGCCTGTAGGAAATGAAGACAAAGCTTCGGACCTAATTGTGCTAAGAAATAAAACACGGAGGGTGTTTAGATCTGCTACAATTTGTTCTTCCTAAGTTTTGCACTGAGAAAGAGAAAATAATCATTTACCAATTGAGCTGTGGTTTAAAATTAATACATCAAAGGTAATATGTTTAATATGTTCAGTGTCCTTTTGTCACCTGCCAAAAGCTTACAACATAAAATCAACAGCACACACTGGCTGAAGTTGTTCAGTACAACGACATATCACAGAATAGGTTGCTGTGGTTTTAAAACTTGGTTTTGATAACGTAATTTTCAATGCCAACTTTTGTGTTGGTTTTTTTTTCACACAGAATTCTGGCTCAGGAGCTGCTGTTAAAGAACACAGCCATGTCATCTCTGCTGTCCAAGCAAACAAACACGTCTCTAAGAAATATCTTATCATCTTTCACTGCTAGATTCAAAGTCAGTACAAAAAAATCAGGGTTTTTATCTAAAAGGAAAGGTGCAGAATGAGATGGAGATAATAAGATGGAGTGTATGAGAGTACAAAAAAAGGTGTTAAAACTGAAGCAAAGTGAACAGGAAACATCATACGGCAGCCAGATAAAGCTACACAAATAATTGATTCATGGCTTTCTCAACAAAACAAAACTAGGCAAAATAAGATTTTTTTCTTAATCTGAATGACAAATCAGCTTATGCTTTGTAGATTTAAGCAGTTTCAGTATTGATGTTATAATTTTTTTTAGATTTTAAGCTAAATCATTCTTTTGAAATGCATAATTGACTTATATTGACCATTTTTTTTCACTTAATTTTCTTTTGTTGAAATGCAGAACTGAACGTGAGAACAAGTTTCCATATTTCTCTCCCTGAACCGCTTTAAGCTACGTGGTCTACAAAGTACTGAAATAGTCTCTGATGCCAAGATGTTTCAAAACTTGTTTTGTTGCGTAAGTACTGCATCCCCTCACTTTCCACAGCCCCATACTGTAGGCGTCAAATGCTGCGTTAATAGCGCTGTTGTTTGGAGAACTCTGATTTTATCTGCGCTCGGGGTGGTAGGTTTTTCACTACATGGAAATCTGAGAAAAGTATCTTCTGAGCTACAGTATCGATGTTTGAAGAATGACCACGAATTCTGGAAGAGGGAAGGAAATATTGAAACTTGTCAGGGCATGGCTTGTGGCATTTGAGAAATTTTTGCCATATATTAGCAATGCATTTTGTCTTTTAGAAGCCTCTAAAGGCAAATGCCTACGCAGTGGGTGGCAGAATAGCAGAAAGCTCTTCCTAGCAGAGTACAGAAAGAGAAGGAGAGGTGACTGCTCGGCGTCTCCATCGGTTGGGCAAGTGTGTGGAGACACTTCTGCCTTCAAAAGCAGGGTACAGGGGCGTTAAATGTGACTTGCTACTTCTTCATGCATTGATGCACAAAGAGATTCCAACTCTTTAAATGAACTTTGTTACGGCACACTATCAATTTTGAAGCTGCTGTACATGTGTTGTTAATATGCTACGGTATTTGTAATTGAATATGACCTCCCGTGACATTAAAAATGTGACTGTCTGTCGCAAAAGACATCCACATGTTTTATGAAGGACGAGTGTACTTCAATAAACCTTTTAACCAAGAACATATGCTCAAGAAACAAAAAGCTTTCATTGATTTCATGAATAGCGAGACAATGTCAACCCTGAGCCAAGTAAACTATTGTACAGCTTACTGAAGTGCTATGGTACGTGTGTAATGGGGAATGGTAGTTATATGCCAGAGGGACCATCACTGGTCGCCTCGTCTTGGGACTGGGACCAGTGAGACAACTGTTGCTGCCCCAGCTGTACGTGAGACTGCAAAGAGCTCCCTGTACAGGAACAGCATCTATAGAGGAACCGGAGCAAAAGGGGGCTGTGATCATGTTCTGCATCTTTCCTTCATGCCCTTTTCCTTGCATAGTCACTGCATAGATATTCTCCTGACAGCTTTTCAATCATCCTCCAGTTCTCTTGGTTCTCATCCCGTAGCGTGTGTCTTGTCTTCCAGTTTTTTAGTCATGTTTGGTGTCTCCTGGGAATGCCACATGAGATCAGCAAACATTTCTATATAGGCAGTGGCCAGGCAGGGGTCACCAGAACAGAGAAACCACATAGTTACATGGCACAACAATGTCAGCCAACTGCCAACAGAGACAGAATATTCCCTTTTTTCCCTTTTTTTGGTTTTTTTGGTTTTTTTTTCAGTTTTGGAATTCAATTTCTTTTTGCTCTTGCCATTATGGGGAATGCCTGAAAATGGAAAGGCATTTTTCCAGTTAAATCTCCTGGCAAACTTCGTGTACCATTGTTATATGCCCTAATTTAACACTCCTTCGCCAGATGAGTTCTACCGGAGATGTTCTGCTGATGATTACATAACATTATTCTTTTTTTTTTCTTTTTGTTCTTTTTTTTTTAGTACAGACCTAATGCAGTTCACTGGTTTTGTCCCAACACCTGGTGCATTTCAGGAGTGGTTTTTTCCCACATGTGGTTTACGGCTCTTGAGATATTTTAGCATTCTGTGATTGCTGGGAAAAGCTAATGGGGGAGGCATGTCTCCATGGAAAGACCCCTTGACAAGTTATGATAGAGTCTGATCTTCCAAAAGTTCTTCCAAGAGCTCTTTGGCATATGCCAGTAAAGTTCAGAGAAAAGTGAGACAGTCAGCCCAGACTGTGCCAGAACAATGTGCCTAGGCAGGCCAAGCTTAGTACAAGCTAAGCTTGTGGGATGGTAGAGGAAGGAATAATTGCAGCAGCAGTTGCTCAAGCTTGGATGTACATCACCGTGGCATTTGTACATATTTTGCTTTGAACTTCCAACAAAGCAGCAAAATTCTTTCCAATTATTTTGAGAAAAAAACCCAACAGGTTAAATTGGAAAAAAGGAACAATATCAGTCAAAGTCTTTCTTTTTTTTTTCCCCCTCCTACAGGGAAAACCAATCCCCAGTTACCCTGTGTTCCTTTTTAGGTGCCTGTAATGTTTCAGCACTGTCTCTTCTCCATAAAAAAATGTTCATATGATAGCATAGATGAAGAAAATTAATTTGCCCTAGTGAAATAAAATAAGCACAGTGGAAAAGGGGATAAATAGACTCAGGTTGTTTTCATTATTTCAGAAGCCATTATAAGCAGTTTCAACAATAATGCCTCTGCTTAATCTCGCTGGCACTTCCCTATGTTCTTCCTTCCTACATTTTCCTTGTTTGGTAACTGCCTAAGACTGACGAAAAGAACAGGTGAAATGTTCATCACTTTTGGGGACATCACTCATATGGGGAAAAAAAGATACATTTCCCTTCAGTTCTAGGAAAAGCAAAATATTTTAGTTAAAATATGGCTATTGGAAGTAAAAGAATTCACAAATTCATTCTGAGGAAGACACTAGCCTTTCTGAGGATGAGGTGTAAGGTAAATGAATGACTTTTCTCTCATAGAAGATTCTTAAGACTATTTTTTTTCTAGAGCTGGCATCGATTTATCCTGGTACCAGTCCTCACTGAAATATAGTAAAACGTGGCCCAGCTACACTAGTTCCACCAGCTCAAGCAACAAGGGCACGTCCAGTTACTGTGGCTCTGCAGATCGTAATGGTGCTGATCGCCTTTGCAGCAGCTCAGGTAGCTCCACATAAAGACATTCGCCTTTTTCAGTGTCCAAGTTTCAATCTGATGTATAAATCAGATATTTATTTTTTTTCCCAGAGGCTTTCAATCACAGTCTTTTCATTCCAGAGTTCATATTCTCTCCTGTGTGCAGACCAGTTCTCAGTCAGCTCGTAATGCAAGGAGAAGCTATCTATTGTGCAGTAACTAAACCACGGCTGACAGAGGTAGTCAGACAGCTGGCTGGTGACTGAACAGCCAGGCTGTGCCTGTCCAAGAAAAGGAGATGTTTCTGTACCCAGCTCTGTCTTACAGCAAGGAAAAGGGATGGTTTCGTATCGAGTCAATACAGCAAGGCCACATGTCAGCCAGCTGCTCACCTGGCAACAGGAAACAACTAGATAAACTCAGTGGGACTGATGGGATTTGTAAGAAAAGCACCATGTAGAAAGACATGTTTACAATTTTATATATGTTGAATTGCCTGCATATTCGGAAAAATACATCCTACTTTGATATATAATACAGGAATTCAGCATGTTTTCCTAAGATAAACCAGAAGTTGTCCCAAATTGTTCTCGAGTGTGCAACTAGTATAAGTGCTCATCCTAATTTTAAAGATTTAATTTTAGTCCATTTGAATTCGTATTCCACTTGTTATTGCAATTAGACATTTTTAGAGTTTCTATAAAGCTGTAAGTAGACATCTGATAAGTTCTAAAATTCTCTTGAGTTCCGTTTGCTTGCCAGTGTGTAGAATTTCTAAGTTATGGGATTTGGCATATGGCATAACACTGGCAAGATTGCTCTCTCCTGTCACTGACACCAAGTGAAAATGTTCCCAGTTTGTTCTTTCTCTTTATGTAGGTCAGCACTTCAGCTACAGTTGTCCTCTAACTCTGCCAGAATGATGTTGATCTTACTCTAATTCTCATAATAAAAGCAATAAATTTTGATTTTTAACTCCAGTTAACGACAACAATATTTCTAACTTCAACAAATGTATGTGGATCTTGAAAAGAACGGCAAATGCTGAATTTCTGAAACAGAGCCCAGATTTAAGTACTCCCAAATAGCAAGTCCCTGTCTCCAACCATGAAGGAGATACAACTTAAAGATGTTGCCAGAATACCCCCAAGAAGAGATCGTGTCCCCTTCTCTTCCCCCAGTCCATGCCAAGTCTTGATGTGCTGTTGAGCTGTGTTGGTTTTGGACCAAGCTTGTAAACTCACTGTGAGAGAGAGTGCAGCTGATAGGGAGATGATGGAGAGAAGCCACAGATCCTGCCTCTGTGACCCGAGAGGAGGCTTGTCCTCCCTGCTCTGCTCAGGCATTCAAGCTAATCCAAGCCTCTGGGGATGGCTGTTGGCAATCACATTTTACATGGGAGGAAATCTGCTTACAGGGAACAATGGGACTTTAAAGCTACTACTCCAGGGATATGATTTCTGGTTCATGAGCTTCCTCTCTCCTGTTCCTTGCCACTCATTCCATCTTTGCTACAGGTACTTGGCAGTTAGTGAAAGGAATTGGGCAGTGAACTTTACCCAGGGCTCTGCAGCGTGGTTGCAGGGAGTATAGGATGGCAGGTACAAGAGTCTCTGCAGGAGTTGGGCAGTTTGTGGTTCCCAAATGGACAGTAGGATGGATGGTGTCACTGGACACCCTCAGGAGACAGATCAGGGGCACACTAAACACAATAGCAATGTGAACAGTCAGTGTAAGCTTGACACATCCCCAAGCTCGAGCTAATCCTTTAGGCATGCTCAGCAGCCCCAGAAAGGAAGCGAGCAGAAAGCAATCAAACACTTCTACTTCCCATACAATAGTCAGAGCAGCCTGGCAAAACAGAGCTAAACAGTGTCAGGGCCCCTCCACCACCGCTACCTGTATACCAGGCTCGCAAGCAGACAAAAGGTAAATGCGGAGATAGAACAACAACCAAAGCTGCTTATAAAGTAAGCAAGAAAACTTACAAACTATTCCTGAAAGAATACCGCCAGGGGTAGAATCCAAGAATTCTGTTTCAATAGCAGAGTGCTAAAATCAGGGTGGCCCATGTTGTTTAAGGTCAAGCCAGGAATATGTCAGCCTCACAGACTGTGAAGTCGCTGGTAGAGCTTGCACACTTTGTGCACCAAGGCGCATGTACAGGCTGTGCCATGAAGCACTGCTGCTTATGACGAGGTCTCGCAGGGTTGGCGACGGACATTTCAGTTTAGTTCCTTGTGGTCTATTTTTTAAGGAAGTCGTTCATAGTATTGTAGTATTCAACAAACTCCTGGTCCTGAACACATCAGCCTTTTTACAAACCAGGGACTCATGACTTAATAGAGAGCTCTGACTGTCATTTTGCAAACCAAGGACTGAGGGAAAAAGTGACTCAATAGCTTGCTCAAAACTACCTAGGGAGTTTCTGGCAGATCCAAGAAGTGAACGCAGATCGCCCAAGTGCTGGGTAAAATATCAAACCATTCTTTCTCTTGCTAAACTTCTATTGTCTGCTTATACTTAGGGCAACAGCAAAGTCTGAAGAAACAGTATGAGAAAACACATGTCCCCAGAGCCTCCTCTTGAATGGTATTGATTAAATCCAACACAAAATGGTAACCAATGGCTAATATAATATTCCCTTGAAATCTGAGGAAAAGCCATATCCAACCTTCCTGAAGTCAAGAGGAGTCTTTCCAAGTAATTTCAATGAATTTACGATGAATTTATGGGGGCAAGGAGGGGGCACGTAGCAAACAGAGATTAAGTGCATGTTAAACAGATGCTATCCTGATTAAAATATTAAAATCACAGGCATGTACGCAAAAAAAGTGGCACAGCATTTGGCGTTACAGTTGAGAAGACAGTCCTTTTGACTACATCATGTCACCTGGTAACTCTGTACTGAGCACCTCATACCAGGTACTTCAATCGTTCTGCTTGAATCCACGAAGACATTTGGTCATATGTTTGGCAGGCAGATGCTCTGTCCCCATGTCACACACCTCTCCTTCCTCACATTCACCCCTTGCAGACCTAGCAGCCACTTCTTTCTGCCCAATCCATCGCCAACCCTCCTTGTGCCTCCCCTCCAGCTCCTGCTGGCACCTCAGATGCTGGACTGTAGATCTGCAGCTGTAATGGCAGAAATTTAATTGCTTTTTCCAGATTTTTATATAAAAGAAACACATATTACCCAGATGGCACGTTACCCAGGTTCTTGCTGTAACTGCCAGACACAGCTGCTTCTCATTCTGCATGACACTTTCATAAGGGTCTATTCACCGCTTATTATAGTGACAGAAGTGAAAGTTAGCACAAATTGGCAAAGAGTGATTGTCCAGCCAGGGTTTCAGTAAGTAACAACACAGCAACATGTGGTGTCCTGCTACTAGATCAGTGCCAAATACTAAAGGAGTCAAAATTAAAACAAACTGAGAGGGTAACAAAATACACCAAGAAACAATTAGAGGTAAAATCAAGGATATCAGCTTCTAGCAGACCAAGTCAAACAAGACTGTTTTTCCAGCTTCTACACTGAACAATCTTTAATGTCACCACTGCTCTATTTAGACACATTCAATTATTTACAGGTAGGTATATAACCATAAGCATGATGATTTAATCACATAGACTATCCTAAATAATCCAATATCACATTATCTTTACTGTTGCTGCAAATTTAATGGAACCATTCAGTGCAGTCTACGACAAGTTGAAGTCTAGAGGCTGGGCTGGTAAGTGTAAGTGTTGGCAGTTATGCTGGTGACTTTGGCTGCTATTCACTTTCTTGGGAGTAAAGTATTTACTTTCTGCTGGAGAAACTCATCCATGCTCCATCTGACAGGTGGAGGTTGCTGAGTATTGTTAGCATGTCACACTGTTCTGGAAAGCACTTTATTTCTAGGCTGTATCCTGATTTCTTGGTTTCGGTGTGAGCAGTACAGCTTCATAAACTCATGCTTATAAACCAGAATAGAAGTGGATTTAATAGATCCAGCAATGGCTTCTTCTTGTTTTTCATAAGATCACTCATTTCAAGCCCTGAAAGAACCTGGTTCACCTTACCTGAGTATCTAACAGAGGCCACTTTATTTTATCCAACCACTCCTGTACTGAACTCAGTAATTATACTCACCTGAAGCGTACCTCCTGGAAATGCAGCCAGTCTTACTTGGAAAGCATTAAGCAACAGAGAATCAACTGCTCCTCTTTAAGTTTATTCTATGGCAGTGACTGACAAAGAATAAACTATTACAGCTGCCATAGAATAAACCATGACAGAAGAAACTAAAGTCCAGATTTAAAACTATATTACTTTTTTTTTTAATTGAAGTTGGCTGGTTTTTAATTCCAAATACTGAGTTTTGTTACACATTTTTCTGATAAGCCAGAGAGTCATTTAGCACCAAGTATTTTACCTGTAGGAAGGTACTGTCACATGTATAAAGTCACCTCTCAATCTTCAAAACCGGTAATCTTAAAATATTGCTGTGTGATTATTTTTTTTCCGTCCTAGAGTCATTTCATAGCTCATTTCAGCACTTTTGGAAAAATTCTGTATGATCATGTTAATGGCAGATTTGGAAACAGAATTCCCCTTGTAACTGGCACTATCACTTGCAAATACCATCTAAAGTATCTCAGAGGAGAGCGGAAAGAGTTGAGAAGGTAAAAACAGAACTCTGCTCTGTTTCACGCTAGGTCAGGAAACGAAGGCCCTCATTTTACAAGGCACCTCATTAGATGTCACTCAGAGAAAGCAAATTTATTTGTAACAGTTGTTTACATTTGCTTTCGAAGAAGAAGTGAGGTGCTGATCTCACGTAGTTTCTGAAGACCAAATTTACAAAAGATGGTAAGAAGCCAAAAACCAGCAAAGAGATATCTTACCAGGTAAGAGGGAGGATATCCAGGGTCCAAGAGTCAACAGATGGGGCCTCAGTGGCTCTGCAGATGTTGAGGCTGGAATGACAGACACCCATAATTACTCTTCTTGCTCAGATATATGGCTCAAGGACAAATTTATCTTTCACTATTTGCACTAGAGCTCACTAAATTGTCAGTTGCCCCACCTCTAAGACCATAACAAACAACAACATGTTGATTTTGTGACTAGCAAATTTGTTTGAGAAACTGTTAATGGCCCCAGACTGATGTAGAGGAACCTAGTCTTTCATTATAAATAAATACATTCTGGGAACCTTTAGCTGCATCTGCTCTACTGAACTGGACGACGCCATGAATGGCAGTAGAGGGCAACTGTTAAATTGCTAGAATGATCCTTGGCACAGTTTTGGCCTAAACCAAATAGCTCTCAGCTCGGATTATAATGCGTGCTTTGGCAGTTAGTATTGGCAAAGGTCTGTTCCCTATAGACAGCCTGCATGCAAAATAGGTCCAGGAGTTTGCAGGCTGCTTAGAGTATCATCACTGAAAGGTACAACCTGTGCCATTCCTCTCAACGGGACCGGTCATATTTCAGGCTGTACTTTGAGATTGCAGTTCGTATGCCAGTATTCCTAGCTGCTTCACTAGTCGTTTGTTTGGTGCTGATTCAGATGAGGCTTATGCAAGCACCCAAACAAAATAACTTATATCAGTAATACAGCATTATCAACTTAATTTTATTGCAACTTTTGCTTCAATTTGGGCTTGTCATAATGCCCTAAATATTAGGACCGAGAGATTTCACGATGACGTGAGCTTCATTCAAGTCTTGTAATTCTAGCAGAGTTAACAACTGGAAATGGAAAAGAAAATACTGTAAAAGATTAGCTATCTACGTACAAATGTGATTATATATATACCGTGATTATAATAAAAAATCTGTGGTAAAAAAGAAAGTGCGCTGAAAGCACAAAGCCACCTAGTTACTGAAACAGATGTATTAGCAACATTCAGATAGTAAACCGTTTGCTTGATAGAATCATAGAATAATTATGGCTGGAAAAGACCTCTTAGATCATCGAGTCCAGCCTATGACCTACCACCACCACTCAGCTAAACCCTGCCACTAAGTGCAGCATCCAGTCTTTCCTTAGACACCTCCAGGGACGGCGACTCCACCACCTCCCTGGCCAGTCCATCTCAGGGTTTTATCCCCCTTTCTGTGAGGAACTGCTTCCCNTTTTAACAGGAAGGGGCCTAAGGACATCCAGGGAAGGCATCTGCCCCGCAACCCAGCATAGCCGGAGTGTCCACAGGGCGCACGTGCGGCTGGCTCAGGCCACTGAGGGCCGCGCTGGCCAGGCAACAACAGCGGCAACCTCTGCTGCTCGGAGACAGGCAGGGAAACGTAGCAGCGTAGGGACTGCTCTACCTCATTTGTTACTTCCATACGTGGCAGGAAAAAGTACCAAAACTCATTCATGATGCCTGCCATTTCCCATTGTTAAGCCCCGGCTTATGCTGTTTATAACTTTGCCAGCTCTAACCATATAGTCTTGCAGTTTTCCAACTCTGGTGCCTGCTCAAAGGTTTTGGAAAAAGGTCAGCCAACAATTCAAGTGTTTCTGAAAAGAAAGTAACTAACCACGTGAAAAAAAAAAATAGACACGTTTTCTCTGAGCTTCTCTAGCATCCTAAGCTTTGGAGCTTTCACATGAAATTTGTCAGAGGTGGCCTTCCTGTCTGGGACATGCCAAGCACGACGTCTTTGAGAATACACGGTTTACAATGATCAGGAGAAACAGGCTAGAGCTCAGAGCTGATTTCCCAGGAGAAACTGTCTGCAATGACAGCGTCCCAGCTTCTGGTGAGCACAGAAACTGCAGCCCGAGTGGACTCAGTGGTTTACACCAGACACCAAATGAGGAAGGTTTTCTTGTGCTCCTCAAGCTCCCCCTGCTTTTCATTCTGTGATTCTCTGGCTCAGCTTCAATGAACCAGACAGTTACTTGAATGTCTTTCCTCATCTTCTTGTAATACTCAGCAGCTAGGAGGCTGTAGCGCTAACTGGATAGCTGGGACAGGGTGGCTGTGAAGGATTCTTCCTTCTCTGCTGAAAGAACTGTGTTCTAATTGCTTTTCTACAGCTGCTGGCCTAAGTCACAGAACAGGCCTTTAAAAATGCAGTTTTACTAACCACGTGTTGCTTCTATGCTCGTTCTATGCCCAAAGATCTTTGACTGAAGGAAAATGAAAAGAATTTTTCCCTCTTTTTAAATGTTTTAAATTTCCCCTGCAGGATCTAATGTGATGCAAAGCGAGAGTCACGCAGCTTCTTACGTAAGTAGATGACAATTCCTGCTAAGTAGTAAGAGACTACATGTGACTGAGAGAGAAATATCTTCATCGGATTGTTAACCCTGTGCTCTCACGGCATTAACGATTAAGAGAATAGCGCAATAGGAAATTAACCATGAGGAAATGAACAATTTCTTATTCAGTACTCCTGTGCTGATGTAAAACGAAGTCAACAGCAGCTGATGGCTCCCCAGTGTTTCTTAACTTCAGCCTCGCTATGTTCATGTCAGTACTAGAAAGAGATTTGTTTAAAATTGCACTAGCGGACAAATAACTCCTGGGAGATCTAAGCAACTACCTTAGGCAACTGTTCATCTTACTGTATCTTCCCATTCAGAGCTTAATCCCACCGCCCTTCCTAGAGCTTACAGATGTGCAACGGCAAGGGCTGCACACATAATGGTCCTCTCTACACCCAAGCTCCAGGTCCTTTTGGTACAAGTGATGGATCACTTCTTAATCCCACTGTGCTCTGATTCCAGTTTACAGGCGCTCTCTCAGAAAGGCAACCAACCAGAACCATTCTGTTCTCTCCCCGAGCTACCAGAGCAGGGACATGCACCATGGGATCAGAGGAGGCACAGGGGTGTCAGAAAGCAGCCTGTGCTTTGGGAACGTGACACTTCAACCATTCTGGGATTCTGCAGTGAGCCGTATCGATTCTTGGCTGCCTCCTGAACTCAGGGAAAGAGACCTGCACTAGTACAAAACCGCCTCAATTTTCATCTATAATTTTCTTCTGAAAAGCCTCTTAAATCCATAGACCTCTAGATTTAAACGACCCACAAGTTTTCTCCAGATCATTCCTATTTACAAATTTATACCTCTGACATATACCTAATTTTGTACCTCCTGTACATTTTTGTACAATTGAATTCTTCAGAAGAGTTGGATTTTTTCTCTTCAAAGATCAAGCAAACCAAGAGTCCTGAAGTTTTATCAGATATGCAAGCAGGGCTTAGACTGTACTTTGTTCCCCTTTCCCTTCAAATTCAGCAAGTCTGCAAACACTTCACTGATGAAATATTTTTTCTCAACAAATAATCCCACTGAATTATTTACTGTCGACACATAAAAAAGTATTCAAAATATCTGTAATTTACTGGAGGAGAAAAAAAATGAATGAAATAGTCTTGTAGCTTGACCATGCTGGCTTGAGACAATTTCAGGGCAAGATTCATTATTGCCTGGTGCTCCTTTGGGCTGGTGAAATGAACATCCACATAAGCACCCATGGGAAAAGGAAGGTTTGGGTGAAAATAAAGTTTTGGTGGTCCTACACAAACCACACTCCTTCAGCACCGCACCTTGCCACCTTCTCAAAAAGCCACTGATGTATACAAGGAACACCTCTGCAACACTGCTTTCATGTTTCTCATCATAATCCCTGGTGTGGTACTTGGGCAGGAAGGAGGAATTCTCAGGGGAAGATCCGTCCAGTGGCTGAATGTAATGAATGATCAGGTGGTTGGTTGTTTGCAACAGTGAACAGAAATGCCGTGATACTTAGAGGACTGTCCAACCACAGAAACTACTTCAGACCTCTAACTTAGAGAGCAAGAGTGGCATGTGGTTCTCCTGACACATTTGTCTAGACACCTTTTGAGCCAGCAGAGAGAAAGAGGCTTTTCTATGTTGTGATTGATTTACCTGGTTTATTAACCCTTTGGATGAGAGGAATTTCACCTCAAAAGTGCCTCCTCTCCCTGGACTGGAAATGGTTTCTGTGTGACTAGCTCACCGTCTAGACATTAGAATTCCTCTCCCATTTGTCTTCCCCTGTAAATGAGTAGAACTAGGCCCCTTCAGCTTGAATCTAACCAACCGGGATGATGAGCGGGAGACCACCTGAAGCTACCAGTGCTGTGTTTGAGTTCACAGACTCCCTCCAGTTCTTAGGCTGTGCCTCTTAGTTTGAATTCAAAGTATACTTTTGAAGTGATTCCCACAATCATCCCCAACTAACTACTGAGCTTTGATTTGCTTCATGGAATAGTCTGAGACTATCACCGATTCTCCTTCAGATGAAACTAAGCCAGAAAATGTACTCCATGAATGCCTCTAACATGCTTCTATAGCTAATGTGTGTCCAATTAATAGGATCAAACTGGAGGTAGTTTAAAGTAATTCCCCTTGAAACTTGCGAATTATGGATGCTGGGTCCTCCCATCCGGCTGTTCCCCTACAGAGCCATTTCTTTAGGACTGCACTTCTTCCTAACTCAGGTACAGCCTTAGCTTCCTAAAGTCTCTCCTACAAGCACTTTCCTCCACTGATGGTTCACAGCCAAGGGCTGTTGCTTGAACACGCATGCCAGTGCCCCTAGCCTGCTATCACCCGTGCTGTTTTATGGCTAGCACACCCAGCACAGTTCTGGTCCAGCCCAGCTAGCCCTCTTTTGTATAGAGCTGAGAGAAGCCACATTCCAGAGACTGTCTCCAGCAGGCAGCTTAGAGGCAGACGTGCATCTTCTCTAGCGGAAGAGTGCTCTGGCATGTGGCTGATAGCCACGCACCTTGGTATGCCAAGAAAAGCCTTGACCTGTTTTACTGACTGCAACAAAAACAACTACAACACTCTACGAGGATAATGCAGAAATCATCCATGGCTGAAAGAGTTCCACCCTTCCATTTTAAGGAACTGCCCCATAGAATAGCCAAGAGAACAGGACAAGTGCCTCCTGGATAGCCTGTAGCCTGGTGGTTTGGTCAGCCTCTGCAGAGAGCGAATCACCTTAAACAGAGCAGGCAACTGACTCCAAATCTCCCATATACAAGATTACCGGGCTCACCATGCAGACCTTGAATAAAAACCAATTACCACCTCCGCTCCACAAGAGCATTTTGTGTGGCGTCTAACCCTCTGCAGAGCTGGATCCAACAGAGTCAGGCTGCAAAATGACTTGTATGCAGCCATAATTCATGGCCTTGAGGTGATACGCTGCAATGGCCAGTAACAACACAGAGTCGAATGTTCTGTTAGGTCTCCTGCGGTAACTCAATGGCCTGACAATCCGTACCAAATGAAGATCCCTGAGGACACAGGCAAAGAAAAGCCCAGTTCCTGGATTGTAGTTTTAGGGAAACCATCGTCAAACTGCTTCATGTGGTTGAGACCAAAGGGTTTCTGAGCACAGCCCACAGCTAGCACTTAGTTTAGGACCATCATCACTAAAACCCGGGGCACCAACAAAGTTTAAGTGTGGCCTGGTTATGCTCAATATGAGCTGAAGTTGTCAGACTGTATTACACGGAATCACAGAATGATTGAGGCTGGAAAAGGCCTCTGGGATCAGAGTCCAGCCTATGACCTAACACTGCGACAACAGCTAAACCCTGCCTCTAAGTGCAGCATCCAATCTTCTCTTAAACACCTCCAGGGACGGTGACTCCACCACCTCCCTGGCCAGTCCATCCCAGGGTTTTATCCCCCTTTCTGGGAGGAAGTGCTTCCCAACATCCAACCTAAACCTCCCCTGGCGCAGCTTCAGGCCGGGCCCTCTCGTCCTGGCACAAGTTGCCTGGGAGAAGAGCCCAGCCCCCACCTGCCTACACCTTCCCTTCAGGGGGTTGGAGAGTCCCAGGGCCGAGTCCAGGGGCAGAATTCCATCCCTAGTCCTGCTGGCCACACTAGTCCTGACACAGGCCAAGATGCCCTTGCCCTTCCGTGCCCCCTGGGCACAGCTGGCTCCTGTTCAGCCGCTGCCAACCAGCACTGCCAGGGCCCTCTCTGCCGGGCCGCTCTCCAGCCACTCATCCCCCAGGCTGCAGCGATACATAACCTCCTCATGACGGCTGGGCCAAACCTGGGTTGGGAGGCTCCCCATTGCGTATGTGCAGCTGGAGCCCTCGGAGAGGTGGGATCCCTCGGTGGGGCTCGCTGGAGCCAGCGCTCCTCAGCACGGGCTCAGGGCTCCTGCTCCAGAAGGAAGGGCCTCATGCGCTAAGCGCAGGTGAGCTCTGGTCTGGTCAGCGAGCCTTGTGAAAAGCTGCCTTAGAACCACATAATCAGAGAACCTTTGAGGTTGGACCCGCTCCAGCACCTCAAGATCCTTCTTGAAGTGAGGGGACAGGCANAGGGGCTGCGCCCTCTGGCGAGCCCGGGCGATGGGAGGCAGCGCTGCGGGGCGGGGTGACCGGCGGGGCGCTAATAAGGCCGGGGCCAGGGCCGCTGTGCTGGGCGCTCCCGGCCAGCGATGCAGTGCTCGCCCAGCCTGGTGCTGGCCCTCAGCTCGCTGCTGGGCGCCCTGGCGCTGCTGCAGCTCTCGCTGTACCTGCGGGCCCCGTCCCGCTACGGGAAGCACCAGGAGCGGTCGGTGCGGGGCCGGCTGCCGGCTCGCTGCGCCTGGTTCGTGCAGGAGCTGCCGTCCTTCTTGGTGCCAGCGCTGCTGCTGGCGCTGCGCAGCCCGCCCCGCCTCCAGCCGCTCGGCTGCCGCCTCCTCTGCTGCCTCTTCTGCTGGCACTACTTCTACAGGTACCGCCCGCGGCGAGCACAGCGAGGGAAGGGAGGGAAGGGGGCGGTGGGGCCGGGGCATCGCAGCGTCACCCCCGTCCGTGCCCGGCCCGCACCCGCGGCAGCGCCCCGAGGTCCGGGAGGCATCGACCGGCCCTGTGCTGGGCGCCGGAGAGGAGATGTGCGGGTTAGTGCGGGCAAGAGGAGGCTGAGGGGAGACCTCATCGCTCCCTGCAGCTCCCTGAAGGAACACTGCAGAGAGGTTGGTGCTGGGCTCTTCTCATGGGTGACCAGCGACAGAGCCAGAGGGAATGGTTCCAAACTACAGCAGGGGACGGTTAGACTAGATATTAGGCAAATCTTTGTTCACAGAAAGGGTAGTCAGCTCCTGGAATGGGCTGCCCAGGGAGGGGGTTGAATTCCCATCGCTGGATGTGTTTAAGAGTTGCTTAGACTAGGTGTTGTGGGAGATGGTTTAGGGGTGAACTTTGCAGAGTAGAGTTAATGGTTGGACTCGATGATCCCAAGGGTCTTTTCCAACCTCGAAGTTTCTATGATTCTATGATCTTTAAAAAAAATAATAAAAAAATTAAATAAAAAAGAAGCAGAGCGAGGTTTCGGTGGAGCAAAGTTTTGGATGCAGCCAATCCAAATGGTATGTAAGGACCAGGCGAGGTGCTGGTTGCGGGCAGGAGAAGCGCCACACACGCAGCCTTTGCGTGGGGACGCCCCGAAAGAGAAGCCGCTCTTGCAGGGCCAGAGCCAGCCCTGAGGGAGCCACGCTGCGCTGCCCTGTGCACAGCCCAACACTCGTCGCAGCCCCTCTGTGCTGCCACACAAACCTTGCTTCTTTATGCTCCATCCGTCATTCCCACCTTACTACCAAAGTAACGACTTATCTTCTTTTTTCCTCTTCGCTTTTTTCCTTTTTAGAAACTTTTGTCGTATCGGTTGTGAACGAATGTTGTAAGCCTAATTAATTCTATATTTGCTATATTTACTAATTTACTATACTTACTAGTAGCTCAAAGGAAAAAAAAAATAGAGTTTTGACACACTGTTGGTGATAACTTTGAAGCGACGGAGCGCTACAGTTGTCTCCTAGCTCAGTGTTGTCACCTACTCAGTGTTCAGGAGTATATCACCAGAAAGCATCTTCTGGCGTACTGAGCTGAGCGTGTGTTGTCTTCTGCCCCACTTCCATTTTCTGTGGAGTTCTTTTGTTAGTAATTTGACTTCTGGTTCTCAGTTGATGGGGAAAAAAAAAGGCTTTTCACAAATGGTCAGTGCATGTGATGATGTTATAGAATCGAATCATAGAATTATTGAGGCTGGAAAAGACCTCTTAGATAATCAAGTCCAGCCTATGACCTACCACCACCACTCAGCTAAACCCTGCCACTAAGTGTGGCATCCAGTCTTTTTTTGAACACCTCCAGGGATGGTGACTCCACCACCTCCCCGGCCAGTCCATCCCAGGGTTTTATCCCCCTTTCTGTGAGGAAGTGCCTCCGAATGGCCAACCTAAACCTCCCCTGGTGCAGCTTCAGGCTGTGCCCTCTCGTCCTGAAATGCCATTGCTTTATGAAGAGCTAGGTAACTTCTAAGGCAAAGCTTTTATTTGCCTTGATTTGCCACTTCTTACCCCAATTTCTATTTCTACTCTTTATTTTCCTCCGTAGAAACAGAGAACATAAACGTAATAATTGATCAGAAATGATTATTTGCAACTCAACCAAAATCAACATGTTGAAAATCCAACTGCAGCATCTCTATGGATAGTTTAGGGATAGAAACTCCGGGATGTTGTAGATGAATTTAAAATAGAAAATGGTTTGAAGGGCTAAACCACTGCCTTAGAGGTATATTCGTTATCGCTAACATTGTCTCTTCTTTAGTGAGCTGGAGGACACCACCTATAACATATTTGGCTCCCAGAAAGCTACAGGTATTAATTATGTGTAGTTATACTAAATTTAATTTAATGCATTCTGCTACTCTCGAGAATTTCTGATTGTTTCAGAAGCACAGAAATCGACAGGCACCAGTAGACAACCAGAAAAAAATGTTACCCTACTGTTATGCATGCATCTTTTTGAGTCAGTGCCTCCTTTTTCAACGTTGCTGCTAGACACAGGCAGAAGCACCATGTTCCCCTGCATTTCCTTTCTCAAATAATTTGTGAGTCTTCTCATCTGTGGCTGGAGTATACTTTTCCCCTTAAAAAAGATAAAAGCCTTCGATTTAACCAAGCCTGTACAACAAACAACTTTGTTTCTCGTACTGCGCGTTACTCCAGTGTTATTCTGACAGTGTGCAGCCTCTGCTCGTGCAAGCCATTCTGAGATTGTGCCGAATCAATTCATACTGGAAATGTTGTGTTAAGGATTAGTGCTCTACTGTTATTTAAAAGGGCAACAAAAGTTGCAAATTAGGAGGTTTTCTGGATGTCACCTGCTGCTACGGGGACAGGCAGGTTCTTTGAGGGATCCTTGGTAGAATGACCAGTGCCTATAGGATTATGGTTATGAGTAGAGCTTTATTATTTCATAATGATTTTAACAATCAGTATCTGAAAATGTATTTAAGGATACAAATGCCAGGATCTGTCCTGCTGGGACCTGTGCTGAGAGAGATGGTTTAGTTGAGGTCTTCTAAGTGTTAGGTTAATGGTTGGNGGGGGGGGGGGGGGGGGCTGATACACAATCAGCGGCACTTACGTATTGTGGCTGTTGACTTGCCATGGTACCAGGGGTTAGGAGCAGGGGGTGCTGGTCACACACTGGGTTAGGGCATTTCATTGACATATAGTATTTGAAAAGTGATTCAGTACTTTGATATAACAGCCAGACTTTATCTTAGGGTGTTTTTTTCAATTTATTATCTTTATTAGAAGTAATCTAATGATGGTTTTAAATACTCCTGTGATTAAGCTTGACTGCGACTATAATGAGTAAATCATAGAACTGATCAGTAATAAAACTACATTTACCGAATGGATGTAGCTTGCTGCAGCTTTTCTGACTTGAAAATTTTGAAATGAATAAAGCTGTTCCACTTGGAAATAAAACCATTTTTTGTTAATCTGCTTTTCCTACTGATCATCTGACATCTGTTTTTAAGCATTCCTTTATGTTTGTATGAAGCAGAGAAAAGTTTCTTCATATATTTCTGCATAATTTAGTCATTTCTTTCTCTCCACAGGGAGGCTTTTATCATCCCTAATTTTGTCTCATCTGTTATAACAAACATGCATGCGGAAGGGAAGTTTTGATTAGAGGTATGCTCAGAAGGACTAATTTGTCTCCATAACAGAGAATCATACAGTTTTAGGTTTTTAAAGGATTTTTAAAGGACCACTATGCGAGCTATTCAGCCTTCCTGTATGTTATGACCAGCTGTGCTGCCCCTGTAGCTTGTGTTTGACTGAAGCATGTATTTTGGAATAATTTCAAGTCTTCATCTGAAAACTTCAGAAGATGAAGAATCCATCATTTTCTGTGGAGAATCCACTGTTTTCTTTGGCAGCGTAGCCTTCTGAACCCTTTTACTATCACTTGAACAACATGTTTAGCATGTTTTGCTTCAATTTGAACAGCATTGATTTTCTCCCAGTGGTGCTTGCTGTTTCTCGCTCTGTGCTAATTTAAAGCACTCCTTAGTACCCCTTAGTATTTTCTTGCCATGATATCACTTACACAGTAATCAGATCATCGCTCATTTTGCTTGTTACAGAGCTGTCAGGTCCTCCATCTGCACGAGTGGGATCCAGATAATGTAGGAGCACATGATCATATTTCTGATGTATTAGCTACTACGTATGACAGTGTTCATGCTGAATTTATGTTTTTATGGTGGATTTATGCCAGCTACAGGCATTACCCGGTCTGACACAGAGTGGTGCAGACACATGATACTTCATGCAGCATTAAGTTGGATAGGATAAAATTACTGTTTCATAAATTTAGGAACAGGTTTAAACCAGCAAAATGGATTTATCCTGGTTTTGGACATGGTGTCAAGTAGCTGCTACATTTTTTATTTGATCTGAGTTATCCTAAACCAGATTTATAATGTCACTTAACCACAGCTGAAGGCTCTCAATGCAAAAAGGTTTTTTCTTCCTTCAGCCCTCAGATAATCCTTGTGGCTTTTTTCCTCTCCTCTTTTCCTATATCCTTTCTAAACTGAAGACATCAGTGTGGGATGTAGAACACAATACCAGACTTGTAGTAGCATATCGAGAGACAACATCATCTTCGTGTTCGCACATGCTCCTCTGGCACTTGCAGATTGGAAGCGTGCTTTCTGGTTTGGAGTTGCGCTGGGAAGCCCTGTGTTTCCAGGCTACTTTGAGCACCCTGGAGCTGGTGTAACCACAATTGTAACTGGCTACATTGGCCACTCCATAGGAATGGCTTGTGTTTGTATGGCTGGATTTTTTTTTTAATTTTCAAGTAACTTTTCTGTAGGGGTTTAGCGCTCAGTAATGCTGTCCTACCCGCAGGGGTGTTCACCAGCTGTCTGGAATTTGTGCCATGTGCCAGCTTTATCAGTGGTAATTTTGTATTTATTGTCAGGTCATTGAGGAACGTGCTGGAGTTTCTTAAGGAGCACTCTAATCCTCTTCTGGAAACTCCCTGGCTTAATGCCGATGCCTCCTCATTGACAAGGACTTTGTAGGACCTCTCTGCTTGCTCAGCAGAGGCCTGTGAGCCAGGCCTGGCAGGTGATGCGCTCCCTTCCAGCCCACCACTGAACAAGAAAGGAGATTGTCATCTGTGTACTAGCTGCTGACCAAAGAGCCAACCCTCTCCTAGATCAATCCAATACCAAGATCTGCTGCTCGAGAGGATGCAAGAGGGAGGTGGATGGAGCCAGGACACCTTGTCCCCTTCTCCCCTCAGCCCAGGGGCTGTGGGACAGCAGTATGCTCTCTGTCCTTCTCTGCCACCACTAGGCAGCAGCCTCTGTCTTTGTGGCAGGCACATGATGGTGCATTCCCTGAGGCTTTCATGAAAGGCTGAAGTCAGGCTGGTTCTGCTGCTGCTGAGGGAAGGAAAAGGATGGGAGGCATCCCCAATCCCACACTCCCACCCCTACACTCCCCCACCCCCTTTCTCTGCTCTCCTTACTAAGCCAGCTCTCCATGTCTCAATATCCACTTTATTACTGAGGCAAGATGTGAATTTAATCAAATCCCAAAGCTCTGTGGTGCTAAGGCAACTGGCCCATAAAAATCTGAATTTATCACATCTGTTTTAGGTAAGCTCCTAGCTTTTTCACTTTTGTAAGGTAGGGCCTGCAAAAATGATGTGGTGGGAAGGCAGAGAAAAGGAGAGAGTGAGAAAAGCACTGAATGCCAACCCTGCCATCTGCATATGCGATCTCTGCGGAAAGCTGGCCACGAGCTGAAAATGATGAGTGGCATATGATGTATGTGCAGGAATACTTCTTGTGATAAATGGCTTACAACATATTTTGCTTTGGAACGTGGTTCATGATACAGGTTCTCCTGCCAGAGGGGCTGTGCTGGTTAAGGAGTACAGTGAGAATGCCATCTGAAATTTGCAGATGACACCGAGTTGGGTGGGAGTGTTGATCTGCTGGAGGGTAGGGAGGCTCTCCAGAGGGACTTAGACTCGATTTGTGAGCTGAGACAAATTGTACGAGCTTCAACAAGGCCAAGTGCCAGATCCTGCACTTGGGCCACAACAACCCCCTGCAAAGCTACAGGCTGGGGGAAGAGTGGTTAGAAAGGTGTCTGGCAGAAAGGGACCTTGGGGTGCTAATCGACAAGCGGCTGAACATGAGCCAGCAGGGTGCTCAGGTGGCTGAAAAGGCCAACAGCATCCTGGCCTGTATTAGAAATGGTGTTGCAAGCAGGTCTAGGGAAGAGATCAGCCCCCTGTACTCAGTATTGGTGAGACCCCACCTCGAGAGCTGTGCTCAGTTTTGGGCACCTCAGTACAAGAAGGACACTGAGGTGCTGCTGGAGCAGGTGCAGAGGAGCAACTAGGCTGGTGAAAGGCCTGGGGAACAGGCCTTATGAAGAGTGGCTGAGGGAACCGGGGCTGTTTAATCTCAAGACGAGGAGGCTGAGGGGAGACCTTATTGCTCTCTACAGCTCTCTGAAAGGACGTTGTAGAGAGGCAGGTGCTGGTCTCTTCTCACAAGTAAACAATGACAGGACAAGAGGGAATTGCCTGAAGCTCCGCCAGGGGAGGCTTAGGCTGGACATTAAGAAAAAAATTTTCTCTGAAGGGGTTGTAAAACATCGAAGCAGGCTGCCCACGGAGATGGTTCAGTCGCCATCCCTTGAAGTGTTTAAATGTCCTATAAGGTGCTTAGTGATACGTTTTAGGGGTAATAAAGGTAAGAGTACGGATAAAGGTTGGACTTGATGATCTTATAGGTCTTTTCCAACCTAAATGTTCCTGTGATTCTGTGAAGCCCCAAGTGGTGGGGAGAAGCCCGTTTGCTGCATTTCCATTTTGCAGTCCAGCTCGAAAATCCAAAGGTGGAAAACAAAATGCAAGGTGCTGAGAGGAAGCCATTTCAATTAAATTCCATACAAACCTTAACGCTGCATTTCTCTAAGAAAGAGCAATGAGGGAGCAGAGTAAATGCCACCATGCACAGTGGTGGTGGGGTAGGTCTTGTCTCACTGACCTATAAAGTTAATCCTGAAGCTACTGGTATAAAATACAGGGTGCTGCATTTCACCTCACTCTGCTGCCCACGAAAGCTGAGGCACCAGCAATTTAAACAGGCAGTTCAGTTTCAAATGTGGCCTAGAATTACATTTAGTTATTTATTTTCTTCTCTTGCAACTTTATTTCCAATCAAAAACATACTCTTTCACTCCCTAGTATATATATATATATATACATACATATATAAATGTTTGCTGTTTTCATTTTTAAAGTGCACTCAGATGAATCTGACAAACATTAAGCAGGCTGCTCTTCCAGACACATCTGGATCCCCAAACCTCTTTGGTTGCAGGTGACCTATTTGTTGTGCCTGTAGGTAGTTTTCTACACACTGACATCTCTATAAAAGGACAGAGAAAGCAGGTTCCATGGAAAAAAGAAAAAGGGAAATCAGGAGCATTTCAAAACAGTATCCCTGGATCAGTTTTTTACGCCTCATTTGGCCAGTTCCTCTCTGCCTTTGAAACTAAGTTGGAAGGAGAAAGAAAAAGGATTTCCCTCTCCTTGAGCTCTGCAGAATGTGGCTCATGGAGTCCCTTTTTAAGCCTACCTGTACTGCCTGCTTGGTCAGGCAGGTGCATCATTTACCTGGACATGTTGATCAGTTTTTCATGTAGGAAAAGCAAGCTCAAGCCTCCAGAGAAACGCAGACGGATGCAGGCCCCAAATGATTAAGTCATTTATAAATCAGTTTGCTCATAATTTTTGGAGGCACTTTGTATTAGTTTATAAGGAGGTTTTAGTTATGCTGTTCAAAACATGAAATGGATAAACAGAGAGATGAGATTGAGTTTGAAGTATATCTGTATATTTCTAAGTGGTACTCTCCTTACTAACAGAGTATATAATCACACCATCTAATAACCACTAGATCCAATCTAGAGAATATTTCTTTTCCCACATAGAAATAATTTATTCTTTTCTCTTAGAAAGTCACCGTCATTAAGTGTCAATAATTAAAGACTTTTTTATTCCTGGCCTCAGGAAACCTCTGTCGTTACTCTCCCAATACACAACCTGCAGGTATTTGACAAGTAACAAATCCTGTTCTCTTTCTAACCAGATTCCTTTTGGCCTTCACCAGCTGCACAGTGCTACATTAATGTCATTTCTCTTGCTGTCTTGGGCACAGCAGTAACTTAAGATCTGGCAGCAACAGCCCTAACAGAGGCTGGCTGTTCACTCTGCCTCTTTCATGCATTCTTTGCTTCTTAATCAATGAACTTAACTTTTTGTGATTCATCCCAGTGGGTTTCACTAATGCCAATATCTAATTTCTTCTCTTCAGTGAAAATACCAGATTTATTGCTATTTTTACCCATGTTCCTCAAATTAATGTATGAATAGTCAACAAAAATATCTCTTTGTATGCCTTGCCACGGAAGTGTTAATTGTTCATATACCCAGTGCTGCTATGGAGTTTGCTTCTTTGCAGTCTCCTCTATACCATTATTAAATACCTTCCTAATTACGTTCTCAAAATAGAATACTAGCTGATTGCCTTCCTAACTATTAGCACAAATAATCCAATCTATACATTCATTTCCTATTGGAAAGTGGGCTAACATGACAGAAGCTTATGGGTTTTGCCCAGCCCAAAGTGTATCCATATAATTTCCCCTTTTGTCTCTTAGACTGGAAGAACTTCTGCAGCAATAACTGAAAAGTTGTATCTTTCTTCATTTCTTTTCATGACAACATGCCTGTTAACAGTATATTTCTATCTGATGCCAATTCTTTTGTGTGTTTCTGTCATTAATGGGCAGCTTCACAATCCTTTATGGTTTTGTATTTATACTCAGGTTTTCTTTCCAGATAGGTATTATTGTGGGCCATGCTCCTGCTCTCCATTCCTCATCATACCCACCGCTCCTGCTGTGCCACCTAAGGCCGTAATTTCTTAATCTGGTTGTTCGAGAAGATTTTGTATGCTTATTATCGTATTATAATATGATTATAAATAAATGTCCATCTCAGACACTGCACCTGTTTCCCTTGCTGTAAGTTATATTCTTGATATCTGCGTCAAAATTAAAGTCATTTTGGTCAAGAAGAATTATACTAAATTAATACTTTTAAACTGTAAATCAATAGACTGTTCTTAAAGTTACACACCTTGAAGTGTCCTTCTCTCCCACTAGATGTTGGTTTAAATGTGGCAGGTGGATTGAGCAGTAGCATGATCCATACTGAATTTGGTCAAATAATTGAGTTCATGTACATCTACACTGATTTGAACATACGAGTTGCGTACATCTTCGCTGACCACTCAGCTGACATTGTCATTATTTTTGGACCATCTCATAGATGCAACAATACCAAAGAAATTATTTCATTGAAAGAATTTAATACTAAAACTGTGGAAGATGGGAAGAGCCAACTGATAAGAAGATAAATGTGTATATTTTTCTATAAATCTAAATTCATTTTAAGACCCTTCTAAATCCTACCTAGCTGCGAACTTTTGAAACATCAGTTGCTACTGTGTTAGTATCTAACCATGGGCAGAAAGTTTCACCATTCCTACAAAAGAGCAGCAAAATGTGAACTGCAGTAACAACGAAAAAAGGTCACATTCGAAGGAAGTTGGTTTCCTTCCCAATTACTCTTTATAAACAAGTAATAGAGGAGTAATAGAGCAGCAACACCCACAGTCAGCTTCTGCCAAATATAAGATACTGGTTCTGCTTATAACTGATAGGGTTCGCCAACTTAATTCAACACTTTCCACGCTGAGAGACCGCCTTCCAGAACCGTCTTTGGAAAATGTCACTGTATCAAGGTTGTCTGCACAGAGACCTGCTGTCTACTAGAGAAAAAGGGTTTACCTGTCAGATATGTTAAGGAACAGACCAGTTCCCAGGCAGGACTATGCTGCAGCAAACACTGGGGCAGAGTGACAACCTGCAGCGTTTGGATGTACTGGTGAAAATGGGCTGAGCAGCTTCCCTAGAAAGCCAAATCCCCTAGAGCTAGGCCTTCATGTCATCATTTGATGTGGAGCAGGAAGGCTGAAGAGAGCTCTGAATAGACTGACTGGACTACCCGAAGCAGTCCGGTCACATTAGTGTGATCTCCTGCTTGAGATGCATGTGGAAACACCTCTGGACAGTGTGGTCCTAAGCAGAACTTCCAGTGACTCCTGTCACACATCTGGGGCAGGACAATGCATGTGTGTCTATAAACTTCTTACTTCTCCTGAGAATAGTGAAGGAGAGGGAAAACTCCCTTGAA
>WEIS01067988.1:0-24586 GCA_013389965.1 Todus mexicanus | reverse complement strand
TTCTTACTCTACAGACTCTTACCAACTTTCTGTTGCTATTGAAAGTGTTGCAGTTTTATCGGCACCTAGTCTTTTTTTCCTCTATACTTTGTAGCACACACCACCTCTATTTCTTTTCTTGCTTCCCAATCATTGTCAGAGGTGGTTTTCTCAGTGTCTAATGCGGCATGAAATGTAGGGCATGTCACCTGCAGAGTTTCTCCATCAAATGCCTCTGGTTTTCCATCTAAATAGAGTATGATCAATGGATTATTCTGGCCAGAAGCTCTCAGCATCCTTCAGTGAGTAACCACTCCATGTGTATGCCCACAGCTCTGTCTAAGCAGCCTCACAGGCAGGGGAAAGAGCTGTGCTTGAGATGTAGGTTCCCTTCCCAGCTCCAGTGATGTGCTGAATAAGTTTGTGTTCTCTGTGCTTCTCTAATTTCGAAGGAAATTGCTGATACTGGTTCCCCAAAATTTTTCACAGCAAGAGTAGCCAGCTCCTGGAATGGGCTGCCCAGGGAGGGGGTTGAATCCCCATCACTGGACGTGTTTAAAGGGCGTTTAGACGTGATGTTGGGGGATATGGTTTAGGGGTGAACTTTGCAGAGTAGGGCTGATGGTTGGACTCGATGATCCCAAGGGTCTTTTCCAACCTCAATGATTCTATGATTCTTTCCCCAGCTGTAAAATGAGAGTAACAGAACTTGCCTGCAGCTCAGTGCTTACTCTGCAGCAACACCCACAGCCATGGCTGGTTGCCTTCAGCCACCACCGTCAGTTGCGTACTTTGTCCCCCAGCTTCACGTCCAATAACCGGTGGCTATGCAGCTTTTTCTCACACCAGCTGAAAGCGCTCTGGTATCACTGACAAAACAATGTGCTCAGGATGATCGTTGTTCTGTCCAGAGCTGCTCTGCACACCGAAGCTCTCCAGGGCAGTCGATCCCAGAGGACCACGACCCCACAACTGACACAGGTTTCTTTTGTCATCAGTCACCTATGTTTCTGCAGTTCCGTAGCCTTCTCAGTAACAGAGCATCTTTTGACTTGAAAAAGAATCCACCCACTTCACGTTAGGTCTCCTATCTGCCTGCTCCAAAGATAAACCTCACATATGCGCAGAGATGTTTTTTGAATCCATTTCTTGTTCGTTTCTTAGGCCTCCTCTTATTTCTGCTGGGAATGGGAATCAACATTCACAGTGATCTCCTGCTGCGCCAGCTGAGGAAACCTGGGGAAGTCACTTACAAGATTCCTCAAGGTATATTCTTATCCCCGACCTCCTTGGAGAAAATAGGGCAGCAGAAGAGATGTCAGTATCACGCAGGTACTTGGTCCAGATGCCCCTTTGAGCTGCAGGGACTAGTGTGAGCTGGCTGCAGACAGTCCACAACAAGCTACATCTGGAAAAGATGAGCTGTGCAAAGAGGTTTTAGGAAATGGGCTGGGTAATTTAGAGATGATTGAAGTGGGACACGAGAAGAGGATTTTAGCCTTGTAAAAGGCAGCTGCAAAGAAAGAAATATTATTTTCCATGCCCAGGAAGAAGAAGTAGTGGACTTCTTACATTGCAAAAGGGAGGTTCAAATTGTAAAGTTTAGGGGGAGAAATAACACCAAGGATGCAAGGTGCAGAATTTCCTTTCCGTCTCCTTCAAGGTGGGGCTTGGTGAGGAAGAGTGGCTGTGGGCCAGCGCGCTGAACCGGGGAATGTCGTGCACTGTAGAGCAGTATGGATGGGGATCCAGGAATTTCCTGGGTTTGGTGGTGACTCCTTCTGCTGGCTTTTTACAGATGGTGATATCTCTTCCCCCAGAGTTTCTCGTCTCCAATACTTACCTTCCTCTTGTAGATGTTGTGATTAGCTAAGATGCAAAACTGAGATCCAGATTTTTCACTCCTGGGTAGTGGAGTTGCGAAATATTTTTAATGGCCCGAAGAGAACTGTCTAATGTTCATAATTTTAATTTGTATCTAATAATGGGCCCTCTTAAGTCCTTTTACAAATGAAAATAAATCAAAGTGCTGGAAGCCTCTGGGTTAGAATCACCTTTGACTCTGGTAGTTGTACACGATCCTCCTTGTAGTTTGGCACGGCTCCACTGGCTTCAGGGCAGCGGGTTTATGTTGCTGTTACGGGCTCTGAATAAGAAAGGCAGTGTATTCTGCTGACGACTTTATGGGAAAGAACTTTCCACGTGCATGAGATGATTGTAAAAATCATATCTTTTGTCTGTCGATGCAGGGGGACTGTTCACCTATGTTTCTGGAGCCAACTACTTTGGAGAAATTGTGGAGTGGTTTGGTTTTGCCATTGCAACCTGGTCCCTACCAGCCTTTGCCTTTGCCTTTTTTACTCTTTGCTGCATTGGGCCACGTGCTTACCACCACCACAGGTATCAGAGTATTTCCTGCCACATACTGCTGCTTGCTCTTGGAGTGCACTTTGCAAGATGATAGGGAGGGGCAGAGCCAGGATTTAAGACAAAATCAAAATTTAATACTACGTACAAGAAGCGTATCGGCTTATTTGTGACTGGGTGAAAGTAAGGCAGTCAGCTGGAGCCTCTGTTGAATCAAATGGGTCTGATAGTCATTTAATCTGACACGAGTTTACATCGCTGCTGCTGCTGCTGCCGCGTTAAAGCCTCTTTTCACTGAGCCTTGCAAAGGTCGACCTTTCCTAAGGGTTCCCTTGCAACCTCTGCAGTCCTTTGGAGTAGATGTGGTCCCTTTCTCTGAATTCCTGAAGTTGCTACTTCAGGTCTGTTAGGACCTTAGCGGTATTATCAGCTTTTTGTTCATTAAGTAAGCTGGTATAAATAGTTTCAGAACACTCTTTGGCAGAGTGACACGCAGAGCTTACAGAGCAGGGCAGGAATCTTAAGGTTCCTCAGCTGAGCTCTACTGAAACTCTGCAGATTTCTTGCCTGTACGTGGGTTCACTCTCTTGCTTATTTTCTTTCAGGTATTATCTCAAGACATTCACGGACTATCCAAAGTCAAGGAAAGCCTTGATTCCTTTTGTTTTTTAATGACTGAAATATGGACTCTGTGATCTGTTTTTGTAGGGCTTTTTTCAATTCTTTGTTTTAATGTTAGGTCTGACTATAATTAATTGTATAAACGATAACTGGGGGTTGTAACAGGCGAGAAGGTTATTTGGAACTGAAGTCGGCTTTAATTACAGGGGACATAGGAGGTAGCTGTGGGCAAAGGGACTCCCCAAACAATGTGTTTGCTTGTCAGTGAAGTTCTACCTGTGGAAAATGGGTATATAACTGCACTGACATCAGAGAAAAAGTATTGGCTAAAAACGGATGCGGAGAAGTAGAAAGCAAGCCTACGACTTCAGAGAAAGTCTTCAGCAGCCACTCCAATGTATAGCGCTTCTGCAGCTGCTTCCTCCTGCCTCCACGCTCCTGGAGCACACGCGCCCTCACTCTGCCAGCGCTGCCCTAGGTGTTGCCACACTTCAAAGTGCAGTCGGGGTCTCCTTTGCCAGGAAAACAACTCAGCCCATTATTTTTGTCCAAAAGCCGGCTTAGCTCCCCAAACCATCATGCAACAAGAGGATACTTGTGCTGGCACGAGGCTGGGAGCAACGTGCCATGGCACAGAGGTGATATGAACTATGCGGAGATGGAAGTATCTTAAGAACAATGTCTGTGTCCCTTCCTTAAGCAATACTCTCCTCACTGTCAGATAATTAATTTTCAGCCATCAGGGTTGTATTTTTAATGTACGTTGTTAAAGCAATTGCAGCTCCATTAGAATTTCTTTCTTTCCTTTTTTTTTTTTTCAAATCCAGAGCTCTTTTCAGAAAAAAAATAATAATCTGTCCGCTCAAAACCACTCAATTGTTATTCATAAAAAGTCTTGAGAGGGTGATAAATGACAAAAATTACAACAAATAAAAAGCTGCGTTGAAGAAAATGTTCTTCGACGCTGGCAGTACATTTTGTCTGCGGAGAACATTTTCAGATACTTGTATTAGGAAGTGATACAGAGATATTATTGAATTTTCACAAAAACACAGGATGTCTCCTCTTAATTTTAGAATATAATTTGGAATTTTCCCAAAAATGTCATTAACCCCAATAGGAAAAGACGTCCCCTCAGATGCTGATAGTTTTAGTTTACCCTTTAGAGCATAAAATCCTGCTAAGAATTATGCTGTGCAGCTGGGAAAGAAGAAGACCAGACTGCACATACTAAACATGCTCCCTGCTGCTGGAGTAACCTGATTGACTGTACACAATTTTCTCCAAAATACAATAAAATTTGTGTAAAACACCGAGCTGTGCTAGCTTGTAACTTACTGTTTGCAGAAACGAGTCTCTGTGATGTTGCTTACCAAGTCCTGCTCGTTCTGCCTTCCTCCTTCTGGGCAAACCCTCCCTTCTTTGCTCCTATGATTAATTGTCTTCATTACCGCAGAGCAGAGCAGGCAGCTGAGGCTGGGTCCCCTTGGGTCCCAGTGTCCAGCCTTTGCCGTGTGCAGGCAAAGGTCAACACGGGAGGGGTGAAATAAGGAGCAAGCAGAACTGTCATTGCACGGGGCATGAACTTTACATCAGCACCGTAAAGGTATTTGCCTTTTTTCCCCCCCTTATTTCAATCCTCCATGTGGAAACACACTGGGAATGGGGTTGCTGGGTGTGAAGTCGGAGAGAAGGGCTAAAAGCAATGAGGATGGTGGGTGGGAGGGAACGGCCTCTTCCCCGGGGAGAGGATCTTAGTGTGAGCAGTGGTGTTGCTCCCCAGTGCTCCCCGCTTCAGCAGACCCTCCTTGATGATTCCTCCTTGCACTTTTTTCACCCAAAGCCTCACAAGTGATGAGAGAGCAAATAGCCCGTGTGTGCCAGCGTCCATAGGTGCTGTCTCCTCCACCTATCGCTGAGCCTGGAGAGGGAGCAAGCTCTGCCTCACCCAGAACAGGCTTTGTGCAGACTTCTCTCATCCTCCTACCTACCCTTTATGTCAGAACTGGACTATTCCCTGCATTTAGCTTCTCTTGTTTAATAGTTGCACCAGCTGGACTGTTACTATTGCCACTATCGGTCCCGGGACAGGACACCTGCTGCAAGAAGCTGGGGATCAGGGTGAGAAAACTGGCACTGGCCAGCGGTGGGAGCTGGCCTGCCTGCAGGCTTGGGGGCCCCCTCAGCCCTGTGTCCCCGAGCACAAGGTGCCTAAGGGTGCTGGACACTTCTTCAGGAGCAAGTTCATCCTCTCTGTCATGGGCCCGTGACATGCTGTGTGGAAAGGGGCTGCAGGTAGGAAAGAAGCACATCTTCCTGCTGCCCTGTCCCACGGCATTTTTGGAGAGCAGGAGCAACCCATGTGCCTAAAAGCCCCTACAAGCAACGATTACAGTTAATAGTAGTAGACACAGCCTCCCCCACCATGCTGAGTTACTCCATGGGGCTGGTGGCTGCCACCCCCAGCCAGAGGGACACCAGTCTGCCCTGGGGCAACACACCTGGGAGTACAATGCTGCTGAGATACTTCTTTCATCATCTCTTATTTTTATAAGGAAAAATACGTTCCCCTTATCTCTGGGACAAAACCACGGACAAAAACATTTTCACATCCCTCTGCTTAAGCCACTGGAGGCTCTGTTCATCGACAATTTTAGAGCTGACTGTACAATGTTGCGAAAAGCAGCACTTTTCTGACTTCCTTTGCCATGTCCTTTTGTTCTGCCAAAAGCTAATGGAACTGTCTTCCACTGGTAAGCATCTAAAATAATAGGTCATTCCTTTCCTCCTCCTTCTGCAATACTGGTTTTTTGTTTGGTTTCCTCCCATCATTCACATTCTAGTTTTCATTTGTCTTTGAAAAACATTTCTCCTTGTTGCTGTGTTGCTGGAGAGGGACTTCTTGAGGACAGCTCTGAGTGCTGCTGCTCTGCTAGGAAGACTTCTCTTATGTGGAGCTGATAACTCAGCCTTCATCCCCACTGGCAGCCTGCTGGGAAAATTAATCCTTTATCCTCAGGACTCTCGTTAATTTAATTATTTTTGTACCGTTCAAGTGCTTTTTACAAAAGCTGACTTTCCGTAAACATGTGCTATACTGCTGTGGTTACACACAAATGGCTTAATCATGCATCTGATGGTTTCCTCTGTGAAACGCATTTTCTGCACCTAAGTGATCAGACAGACCACTTATTGATACCAGAACTTAGATGGCTAATCTCTTCTGACAACTGCAAACAGAATTAAACACTGTTCACTGGGAAGGCAAAGAGGAGAACAATGGCACTTGCCAGCCCTCATTCCCATCTCCCTGTGCCACACACACTTCAGCCTTCGCCTGGCTTCGGTCCATGCTTCAGATGAGAGGTCAGTCAAGACAATAGAACACCGGCTCCAGGCAACATAGGGCTTTTGGAGCTATTGTTTTAAAGGACGTATTTTACATAATATATTTACACAAAAGGCAAAAAACCCTCCCAGTTTTGGTCCTTGAGTAACTGTCTTTAGGAAAAGCACTCATGTGGGAGCTGGATTTCTGCTGCCATTACTGTCCTGGAACATGAAGCCTCTTATGTTTGGCCAGAAGCTCTGAATGTTTCTGCAGAAACACCAAACCGTGTTGTGTCCTGGACAACAAATAACAGAGGAACTCTCCGTAGGTAGGCAGAGTGCTCTAATGGCTTGGGCTCAAGAATATCTGGTTTGTACTTTTAACGGTGTCTCTATTTTGTACTTTTAACAGTGTCACTGATTGACTGACAAACTTCAGCAAGTTACTCACCACTTTTAGGGTTGTTTTCCTTTCTATTTATTGTCTCTGGAAATGGTCTTGAAGACCAGGATTTGTTTCCATAGTACTTGGCAAAGCAGTCCCAAACTCAGCTGAGGCTTGTAGGTATTGATAGAATGCAAAGAATCACAGAATCACAGAATAATTAAGGCTGGAAAAGACTTCTGAGATCATCGAGTCCAGCCTATGACCTAACACTGCAATATCAGCCAAACCCCTAACGCCACGACCTCAGCTAAACCCTGCCACTAAGTGTGGCATCCAATCTTGGATGAAGATACAGCCTGTTGCATATTCTTGAGAGACAGAGTTCTTACGATATTGCAAAATATTCTAAAGACATATAAGATATCCAAATGCACTGAAATGCACCTTAATGAGACACTTGTGTAGTATTTCATCACAGAGAAAAGCTAGTACATGTCGCCCATCGAACCTTAGGCTCACCGGTTGGCAGCAGAGGGATTGCCTGCTTGCGTATGATTCTCCTGTCAAATTAGCAAAATCCTTTTTAATGTGAATCAACATAGGGTCTCATTTAAAAATGAGCATAGTCCTGGAAGCCTCATATCCTCTCTTCTTCCACCTCGGGGGTCCTCCTGAACCAATCTAATTTCTCAAAGACGGCTTTTCTAGAGACATCTCCACTCAAACCTGAGCACTGCTGTCCCCGCATGAGTAATGTGACCTGTGAAATGCAGACATCTGATCCT
Organism: Todus mexicanus; assembly: GCA_013389965.1. Classification (NCBI taxonomy): domain Eukaryota; kingdom Metazoa; phylum Chordata; class Aves; order Coraciiformes; family Todidae; genus Todus; species Todus mexicanus. The sequence goes on along the minus strand of WEIS01067988.1, from coordinate 17,116 downwards.
AATTCAAGGCCAGGGCCTGCTGGATCCTCACAAGTAGTACCGTACTACTTGGGTAAAGTAGTATGTGGGTAAAGTGGGTAAAGGCACCGATGGCCACTGAGCCGCTCGGGAATATGCCATCGTTCACCGCAAACAGAGGCAGCAAGTTTGATCTCTGTGGGAGAAAAGTTGGTGGGCAGACACCTCGTGGTCACACCCGGAAAAGTAAAGGAAGACCTTCAGGTCTGGTTCTGGTTTATGCTATCATAAGTTACACGTGCCTTTCCATGCAACTTTTCCAAGTTGCTTTCTAGTCTACTTGTCTGCTTTTCTCAAGTTTGCCCTGTGAGATTACACATGATATTGTCACGGCCACACTTCCCTACTACACTGAACACACCTTGTCTGATCAGCCTGAAGTTTTGTCACCCTGCAGAGTTGCCGCGACAAGAAAAAGCCCCGCACTATACGGGGATGTGCTGCATTTTTACACTGTGTAGTAAAAGATGAGGAGGCTGCTGAGAAGTTCAGCTCTCTGGTAACGCCAGGAGAGTCCTGCTCCTTGTCCACTTCCTCATTTCCCTCATTCTCGTCCTCCCTAGTAGAGGGCTGCCACAGCTCGGGATGTTACACCAGAGCAAAGCCCTCCTTGCCCAGCGTTGGCCAGGTACACGTGTGCAGCCCTGAGTTTTCTTGCATGGAACCTCCTAAAATGACTCCCATCTCCCTGGCAAGAGAGCAGCTCGCAGATGATCTGGAAGTCTGTCTCTGCCAAAATAGTATCTCTGCTGATTGACCAGAAAAATCTGTATTTCAGATCTCCACAGGAACAGAAAACCTGTCCTTTCACCAATTAGACTTGGAAGGCATTCAAGTAGAGGAAACCAGGAAAATGTTCATGGTGGATTTCTAGAGGTGTGGGAAGCTGACTTTGGCAGGCCTACAGACAGTTTCAAATACTAGCAAACATCACTCTTGAGACAAAAAAGCTGGTTTGGAGGAATTAAAAATACATTTGCATCAACAGAGCCACCCAACCTAAACCCTCTCTTCCCTCTGCTGGGAATTTATAACTGTAGTAAATAGGACAATGTGTATTTCAGCACTGAAAGTATTAATCCTGCCTCTTCTGTAGCATGGTGAAACCTTACCCTCATGCATCCTGGCAGCCTCGCACATCAAGAAATGTTTCTGAGGGTGTCAACTGAGCTATGTCAGGCAGTCCTCTTCTGGGTAACACAGCTTCTGCTTCACAGCCAGCAAGCTGGAGCCCGAGCCCAAGTGGTCATTGGCATATTTGTAGACTAAGTCATAAACAGCAAAGCATGGTGACTGTCCCAAAACTGAGACATACACCCTGGAGCTGTGCTAATGACATCGAGCCGAACTCAAGGTTGGCAATCTGCGCTTTGCAGCGAGTCAAATGGCGAAACTCTCCCTGACTTCAGCAAGGCTCTGGTTTCACTTGCATTTTTTCTGCTCAGATAGATTAGTGGCCTATAGCCGGTGATATTCAGTGCTGTTTCTACCCAGCACCCAGCCGTGCGTTAGCCGTGGCAACTCAGGCAAGCTTCTTTTCGTAAAGCTGTGTTGCTGTTTTCTCAGATTCTGGCTGAGATGCTGTTTCACAGGCAGTTTCAGAATTTCTTCTCTCCCTAGGTCTTGCCCTCTAAATGCATTATCTACCACGGCAAGTCGAACAGACTGTTTGTACCCTTAGGCTTTTCCCTTCTTTTTGTGGTTTGGATTGTGCCAGGTGTCCTGAGCAATTAGCGCGTTACAGAGAGGGAAAGATCTTAACAGCAGCAGCAGGTCTGCCTGGGCATCCCTCAGGAGGGTGGTGAGCATGTGGTGGTGACTGATGAGAGCACGACATTTCCTCTACCCAGCCCACTTTTATGTGGGGTTTTATGCCGTTCTTAAACTCTGAGAGAAGGAGCAGCCAGCTCATAGCCATGCTGGAAACTGGGCAATGTCTCAGAGGCAGAGCTGGCTCACAGGCTTGCTGCAGCCTTGTATCACAAGGCTGGTGTGGTAGACTCAGGCAGTGGAAGGGCTGGAGAGGCTCCCAGCATTCTCTCCTCACTAGCAACCCCAACAAAGGACGCAGTGACTTCTTCTTGGCACCTTTTAGCACATTCTCTGCCAAAAAAACATCCCAAATGTTCACTTGCTCCCATCTGACAATCTTCCCTGAACACAAGCGACCAAGCTTAGTCATGGGACTGCAGGCGAGGGCTCAAGCTCTGCCTTCATGTGATAGCACCAAAGCCTACTTCAAATGCCGCGCCAGAGACATCCGACAACTATACTCACCTTGTTTCATGTCTGTATGCCACTGGTAGCTCATCATAGTCCTGTGGTTGATTAATGCAGCACGGTGACCTCCTGTAACACCTGCTTGAGGGATCTATGTGGGACTTCAAAGGACCCCATGGGGAGGATTCATCCAGCCTGGAAAACTGCTCAGCTTTAGGAGCTGATCCTTGCAAGAAGCAGCTCTTGGTACCACCCTCAAGCCAGAGCTGTCATAGAGAAATTCTTGTGAGAGTCGGGTGCACACTTCCTCTCCTGAACAATGCAATGCCCTCCTCGTCCTGCTGGAGACAGTCCATCTGTATGAAAACATATTGCCCAGCTGCTATCATGGGAAATGGTAGGAAACATATTCATAAGACCTCACAGAGTAAAGCAGACTCCGTTCCTGGAAAAAAAGTATATGTCCCCAAGATAGGACATGGATTTGTTTCCTCCTCCCTTCTTTGAGTTGGAGAAGATAACAGAAGCAACGGTACATTATCCCGAGTGAAAAAGATGAAAGCAAAGGTTTTTTGGCCCTGGTCCTCTCTGAGGAGCAAGGAGTGAAGAATGCAGGTGGTTGGAGGAGCAGCTCATCGCTAGCACATTGCCTGTGTCAGGCCAAGTGCTGCGTGTCACCAGCTCTTGATGCTTCGTTTGAACCCCTTTGGTATTGTCTTTTGTTTCTCTTCCCCAGAAGGATTTCTCAGCTGCAGCAAAGTGTGTTTTGGTGATGTTTTTATCGCCCAGTCAAGGAGATGTCAACATTCTCACTTCCTACCAATGCAATGCTGCAATTGCTTAATGCACAGTGTTGACATATTGCCAGTTTCCCAGACAGGGCATTACAAGTTTGTAACCTCTCATTCAAATGATTTGATGAAAATACGATGACTGTTTTATTGCTATAGCCATAAACATCAGATCCCGCACAAGTTTCAGTCCAAACAGCCTAAAACCCCATTTACTTCAATAAAATTACCATGACTAATTTGTATCTTGCCATTCGAGAATGTGTTCACACTTGTAGAGAATTAAGTCTTTTCAGACAAAACGACTTATTACCAGTAAATGACTATTATTTTGACTTGCACTAACAGTTGCTAATAACGCAAGATGAGGAGGGAGAGGAACACGTGTCTGTACCAGTTGTTGTTTCACTGTTACGCAAAAAGCATGAAGAAGTTGTTGGTTGTCATCACAAAAAGATTTTCTTTCTTCCTCTTCAAGCACAAGTATAACAGCTGTCACCTCTGGCAAGAGTAATTTTGCCCTCCTGATGCTCATTGCATACAGAATTCTAGAACAGACCAACCAACCAAAACCCCCAAATTGTAAAAGTTGTGCAATGAATCCAAATCATTTTGCACAGTTGGCACTCGAATAAGAAAAAAAGAATAATCTGGCCACATGAAGATGTAATGGCCTTGAAAATAGACGTCTTATTTTCACCAACCTTCAGGACGAGAGGGCACGGCCTGAAGCTGCGCATGGAGAGGTTTAGGTTGGATATTCGGAAGCACTTCCTCACAGAAAGGGGGATCAAACACTGGGATGGGCTGCCCAGGGAGGTGGTGGAGTCACCGTCCCTGGAGGTGTTTAAGAAAAGACTGGATGCCGCACTTAGTGGCAGGGTTTAGCTGAGTGGTGGTGGTAGGTCATAGGCTGGACTCAATGATCTAAGAGGTCTTTTCCAGTATTAATTATTCTATGAAGAGGGGCAGCAGCAGAAGAAATTATCACCACTTGTCACTTGGCGGGGCGCTGCCTCAGATTTCCGACAAGTCCTTCTCTGTTGCTGTATCAACAACTGCACTCCTTTGCCCGCTTGGCAGCAAGTCATGCTCTTGATGGAAACTTTCTTTACTTGTTCTACACTAAGCCATGAGAAAATGCCTGCCTTGTGACAAGTAAACAGCACGGTGGGGCTGCCCTGCGCCGGGCTGCTCGCCTGCTCTGCTCTTTGCTTGCGTGCTGTATCTGGCTCAGGAATATGACAGCTCCTTACCCGAGCTGATGAAGCAGATGGAAACACATCATTTTGGTGGCGCACACAGCTTTTTCTTGTAATTGTTCAGTGTCATGGCCACAAGAACAGTTTTCTCAGGAAAAGCTCTGTCAAGACAGCCTGAGTATTACAGCAACCAGCAACCCATACAGCGCTCGCCCTACAGGGCAGCTAAACCTTTGCTGAGTAAACCCAATCCCTATTACTATGTATTACAATTGAAAAAAAAAAAGTAAATCACCTTCTCAGTACATGCAACTCCTGCGTTCTGATTTTTCTTCTTTTTTTATTTTTTTCAGCAAGCTGCTCAGTTACTATCTTCAGCATCATCCCTGATTTCCTGCAGTTGGCTGTGGGATTTTAACACCATATGTAATCTCCACAGTTCAGTTCCTCTTTTTTCCTCCTTTTCATTTTGAGAACCTCACCTTGGTCCCTCTGTCTGTCTCACTGGTACATTGCCCTATCTTCTGAATCACAGAATTAACAAGGTTGGAAAAGACCATAGAGATCATCAAGTCCAACCTGTAACCTACTACCTAGACTATCACCAACCTATTACCCAATATTATCTCATAATCTAAATCTTGTCCCTGAGTACATCATCCAACCTCTTCTTGAACACCTCTAATGATGGTGACTCCACCACCTCCCTGGGTAGCCTATTCCAATGGGGAATCACGCTCTCTGTAAAAAAGTTCTTCCCAACATCCAGTCTAAACCTCCCCTGATGCAGCTTAAGACTGTGTCCTCTCGTTCTGTCACTGGTAGTCTGAGAGAAGAGACCAGCCCCCACCTGGCTACAACATCCCTTAAGGGAGTTGTAGAGGGCAATGAGGTCTCCCCTGAGCCTCCTCTTCTCCAGGCTGAACAACCCCAGCTCCCCCAGCCTCTCCAGCCCCTTCACCATCCTCGTTGCCCTTCTCTGGACACGTCTGAGCAACTCAACATCTTTCCTAAACTGAGGGGCCCAGAACTGGACACAGCACTCAAGGTGCGGCCTGCCCAAAAAGGCTTCAGCCTGAGGTGAAACAATTTGAATCAGCTCCCTGCAAAATAGTCTTAGGAGAGATTGATGAGTATTAAGGACTTTGAATTCCCTTATTAAAAATGCAGCAGGTCAACCACAACAGCACTCTCCAGTACATCATTCTAAGTGCATGCCCAGGCATCCAGCGTATCAATCTCCAGGGTTATGTTTCTTGAGTTACAGCAGCACTTTTTTTTCTCGCAGACCTAACGGGCAACACAGTCGAAAGCAAATTCTAGACTTAATCCTCCTTCATGGGGCACTGATTTTGATTAATAAAGTGGAAGATGCAGAGCAGCTAGAACTTATCATGTGTGCAAGGAGCCAAAATGATTTGTGACACTCTGGGACAAACCACATTCCCTCAGAAGGGTAAGGGGCTGGGGAGGAGGACTCCCACTCCCAGGGTTTAATTCTAGCTGAAGTGAGAGGCATTCAGCTAGTGTGCATACTACAGCAGCATAATCTGTGGTTTGACCAAAAGTCATGATCCTGATGTGGAAATGACTAGGTAAAATCCAGTGATGCGTTCTTATGGAGAAAGAGGGGTTAGAATACTGAATTAGCCCCTTATAGCTTGAAAAATCTGTGCATCTTTATCCTCCAAAGCGAGGGCCAAGACACAGTGATTATTTTGAGGCAGAATTCTCTGTTGAAAACAAGGGTAAATGTGGGCTAGAAGTCGATGGTGCCATCCAGTCCTTTGGTAGGTCCTTCTATACTGTTACCTTTTCAAAATACGAGGAGGGTGGTGTTCATCACCCGGCACCACCAGCTGCTGCTGGAGCTGTTCCTTGGCTGCAATGCCACTCAGCCAGTAGTTCCTCCAAAGTATATTTAATTCAGCAGTGTAACTTTTAAGCATATCTCTTAAGAGGCAGCAGCCACTGGTATGAATAAGTACACAGATCCACCTGCTACCCGGTTTGAAGCAGGTCAACTTGAACAAGTGGTGGCAGGAACTGGGATACATGGCCAATGTTGGGATACCTGGCTAATGTTTCTGCTCAGCATTTCATCTGCCGTTCTAATTTTGGCACGGCATTTCTCTTTCTAGCTGTTTCCCTTCCAGTCTTTCATGTTGCAAGCACTTTAAGAGACAGACTGAGTATAAATGTGGTTTTATCTGAAGCCCAATGGAACAGGACACTGATGTCAGCCAGTGCATCTAGACCAAACTTGCTGAACTTACTTTTTTTAGTTAGGTACATAAACACACTGCCCTCTCCCCTGCCCCCTCCCCCCAAAAAAAAAAAGAAAGGGAAAAAAAAGTGTTTAGAAGCCTGTTTGCCAACAGCCACAGAACTGGGAGCACACTGAAGGGACTGGGAGACTGCAAAGAAATCTGAAATCTCCTCTAGGACTGCAGGACAAGTCACACAGTGGAACCAAGCAAAACTTGCTTTCGTTGAGACTTCTGACCAGAGTTCTCTCACAGCCTGGTGCTGGTTTAGACAGTACTGTAATAGAAATGATCCTAAGTGAAATCATTCAGCTTGCTCACAGCCAGATTTGGATCACAAGACTGGTGATGTGCCTAACAGGACATATGTACTGGCTTTCTTCCTTGCTCTGGAAATCCCTGCTAGCCTTTAAATGTTCAGTCCTTTTATGAATCCTATGAAATTCTGGATAGAAACAATAATCCACGGGAAGAAGCTAAATACCAAATACCATATAATTTCCTGGTACTAGGGTACCAGCCACGGTGCTGCAGGTGCTGCACGCAGCAGAACCAAGGAGGAGGAGTTGGCTCTGCTGGAGGTGCTGGTGGCAAGGAAGCAGCACCCTGCTCTGCATCCCTACTGAGCTATTGCAATAATTCTTAGATTCATCCACTGTTTGAGGCTTAGGGTTCAAAGAGAGGGCAGAGAACCCCATGCTTTTCCCACTGGCTGATGTTGAAAGCCTCACAACTTGCCACAGAAATATTTGCTAGCAGAAGGGAGAACACAGTAAATATACCTGCTTGTCTCCTCACTTAAAAGAATTCTTTTTTTACAGTCAGGAAAGGAACAGCAACACAAGTTGGCAAACAAGCTCATTTTAAATGCTCCTCGTAGGTCATCAGCAACTGTTTTGTTCCTGAAAGCTGCACTGACTTGTTTAATTAGCATAGGACAAACTATTGGTGTAGTTTCTAGTGGATATGGGGAGACAATCCAGCTGATCCCTGCTGTGGGTGATGTGTTTCAACGGAGTTGGTGTTACACACAAGCTGGTTCTCTCTGGTAGGGAAAAGACCCTTCCCAGAAAGCCCCCGGGGAGGCCCATGCAGAGAATCAAAGTCTGATGCAGGTCACATGGCACCAACACTGGGAGTTGCCCCAGCCATGCCAGGGACGTAATCCCAGCACAAACCAACCCACATATGCAGGTAGGGGCGGCCAGACAGGAGGGCAAAGCTTGGGGGTTAATCTCCACAGCCTTCCTCAGAGCCCAGCTGGGCATTGCCCCACGCCTGAGGCTGCCGGGGGGACCCTCAAGCTGGTGGCACTCCGTTCACTTCCATTATGCCACTTCCCGAAAAACATTTTCTAGCTCTGAAATGGTGGAGTAGGAGAAGCTAAAAGGGCTATTTATTCACAGCAAATCTTTGTTCCAGCAGCTAATGAGCAGATTCAGCAGACTGAGTGATGCCTCCGCCTCTAAATTGCTCACACCAGAGGTCACAGTGGCTCTTTGAAGGGCACCGGCTTTGTGTCGGCTGTGGCTGGAAGCAAGGGGATGGGTAACCTTTATTTTTCAGTACTTATGGGTCGAACCCAACAAGGCACTGATCACTTTCTGCAAGGCGTCAAGCACCCATTGACAAATGAGGTGTCTTAGCACCTCTCAGGAGGTGACCAGCATCTGGCAGAATAAAAGGCTGCAGGGCTGAGCTACCCAGACAGCCCACACAGCAAAAAATTAGACATCGCGGCTGCTGTGCTGGCAAATGCATTAGTCGCTCACACTCAGCAGTGCTTCTCACGCAGCTGGGCACATTGACATTAAACCTTAGCTACACAGGGAAATTACTCTTGTTCTCAAATATTTTCAAGAGCCAGTCTGTTGCTGATGGTTTGAGGAATTACAGATATCCTGCGCTCCCCTGCACACAGCCAGGAGGAACCTCTATCATTTTCTTTGTCTGCTTATAGAGGAACTGCCAAAAGCTGCACATTTCTTAAAAATCTGTGCTTGACAGTTGTTTCAACATAAATGACCACAATCTCTATGAAAAGAAGCCGGTCTGATTTATTTTCCTTTTTCAGGTTGCATTTTTCCAGCGTCAGGGTTTTCGCAACGTAAGTATGAATTGGATTGCCTCTACATTTTCTACTTTACACCTTTTGATATTTTGACCGAAGGTCACACACGGAGACTGTAACCACCAAAGAAAACGCCTCATACCAACAATCTCAAATGGAACCCTTCCCAGCTCAAGTTGTGTTAAATCAGGGCACTCCAAAATTGAACAGGGTATAAACCACCTTACACATGCAGCATTTGCACAATGCCAATGAGCTGTAGTCAGCAGAATGATTTTGGTGCCAATGAAACAATTCCCACCCCCTTTTTATATATTGGAGCGTTCTTATTTTGGACCCCAGGAACATCTGCAGGCTACTTTGCAGCAGCACCTCAGCATAGCAACCCGCTTCTCGGTTCCAGTTAGACTTAAGACCTTACTATTTAGGATTCATTTCTTCTCCCCTGCTCCCCCCTATATGTGCAAGCTCATTATTCCTTTGTTTTAATATGATGGGTGCTTATCAGAGCTGTAAGAGAGACCAGAAATGCAACCTCAGATCTGAATAAATTCTCTTTTTTTTTTAATTTCATGGGAAAAGCTTGGGTTTGGATTAATGACCACTGAGATTTATCAGCAAAACCGTAGGCATAAAACCCGTTGTGCTCAAACAGTACGATTAATTCAGCCACATTGCACACGTGCTATGCAGGAGCTTCTATTCCTTTCCTATGTAGAGGAAGGAGGATCTGCTGTTTCCACCATCAAGTATAAAGCCAATTTTTCTCAAGAAGTGCAATGCAGATCAAGTACTGCTACCAGAATGTGAACGTCCCACTTCGTTCACTGGTGGGTACTTCTCATTGTGCGACTTCTGTGTTGCACAATGAGGGAGATTTGCTATCAAAAAGGCTGGGCAAGTGAAAAGCTGCTGGAGAACTCAGAAATTTCTTGTGTGGTCAGCTAACGAAAAAGCGAAAGGAAAGAAATTGCCTGCTCTGAACTAACTGGTGTAACACATTAGCACAGCTTACCCTTAGTTTGTTTTAGCATGTTGGTCATATTAGACGCCTTGAAGCAACTACCAACCTTTACCGGCAGGAACCTGAAAAGAAACATAAAAGGAAGGGTAAACAAATGTGGGCCATGAACTTCCCTATAAAGAACTGCAATATATAATTAGAGACTCCTGCATCTAGGGAGTTATTTTGCCTTTCATTTTTATGATCAGTACGGATAATTGGAAGCTCTTAGAGCAGTCTAACAAGGGCCACATACGGGAGAAGCTCATTTTAAGATTTAATTGGCTATGCACTAAACAAGGTGTAGCAGCAGCAGCTTCCCAACCCTTGATGAACAGAGCGATTCATCCCAGCCATCCGTAGCTGCCTTTTTAGGCACCCTTCCCTGCAATTTGTCTAGGTTCCCTCTAATGTTAGAAAGAGACCCAGGCACCCCAGAGGGACATTCTTGCTGACCCACCCAGCTGACTCTCCTGTGGTGGAACAAACAAGGTCTCCTGAAGAGCATACACCTTCCTACAGCTACAGTGAAAGCCCAGATGACTTCTTCAATTTATTGGCAGTGGTGCTGTAGGTGGGAGGGTGTAATGTGCAGGGCAGGGTTGTAAGTGAGGCAAATCTGACTTACGAATCAGTCAGTATAGCTGAAGCAAAATAGTATTTTGGGCACACTTAAACTAGATCCTCGTCTTTCATGCAGCTACAGTTAGATGAGATAAAATTTGTCAAGACCAGTTTGTTTTGAGAAGCAATCGTGCCCCTTGAAAGTACATCTGCATTCTTTCTCAGCCTTGCTGTTGACAGAACAATATTCATTTGGGGTTAACATGAAAGTTGTGAAGAAATGTATGTTCTTGAGGAGAAAAAAATGTGTTACGTGGGCAATGTAAAATATTTGAAGCCCCTCATTTCTTCCCTTGTAAGTGACAGCTTTCCATAGATGTTAAGCAGATGACATGGTGTCGCTAAATTATGAAATTAAAAGCCTGAATAGTATTAGTCAAGGTACAAGCATTACTCAGAGGTTTCCACCTCCCTGAAGCCAGACCGTATAGCGCTTTTCCTCTCGATGCTGCTCAATTAGGAACGCATGTATCCAAACTAAGTGTTAGAGCAAAGATGGGTCTTTTCAGCACCACAGCTCACACCAAACCTGCTGACCACAACACTTCTCCAATTGCCAGGCACAGAAGAGGGGTGACAGAGGATCAGACCCAGAAAGTACCTTCCTGTCTCAACTTGATTTATCAAAAGTCCTATATTAAATTTGCAAGAGAAATATGTCTAGACTTGAAGCAACTACCCCAATGGAAAGCAAACAAATAAAAAAAACCCCAAACCAAAAAACTTTGTAATGCATAAAATGGAGCAAAAAGAGTAGCTCTGACAGGCAAGCTGTAACATTTTCTATACGTTAAACTGAGATGCAACCAATACACAATGTGCTGCTCAAGAAAGCAGTTTGCAAGGTCTCCTAAGGTCCCTTCTTCTGCTTGAACTGAAACGCAGACACTTCTCTCCCTCTTGTTTTCATATGGCTGCTTGATTCTTCAGCAACTGCAGTTCCAACCACCATTCAATTTTCTCTTTCTCTGGGATATTCTGGAGTGCCTCTTTTTATATTAAATTATTGCCGCTCTAGTGGAGGATAGAAGAGATCCCATTATACTATTTTTGGCTCATTAAGTTTCCAATTACTTTGGGTTTGATATTGAAAAGCACTAATTAATGCTTTTGATGTGTAATATCAGTAATGCCCTGTCACGGTTTAACCCCAGCCAGCAACTAAACACCAGTCGCTCACTCACTACCCCCTCAGTGGGATGGGGGAGAGAATTGGAAGGGTAGAAGTAATAAAACTCCCAGGTTGAGATAAAGACAGTTTAACAGGTAAAGCAAAAGCTGCATGCACAAGCAAAGCAAAGCAAACCAAGGAATTCATTCACTGCTCTCCATCAGCAGGCAGGGGTTCAGCCAGCACCAGGAAAACCGAGCTCCATCATGTGCAACAGTTACTTGGGAAGCCAAACGCCATCACTCCAGACATCCCCCACCTTCCTCCTTCTTCCTCCAGCTTCATATGGTACGGAATATCCCTTTGGTCAGCTGGGCTCAGCTGTCCCAGCAGCGTCCCCCTCCCAGCCTTCTGTGCACCCCCAGCCTACTTGCAGGCAGGGCGGCGTGAGGAGTAGAAAAAGCCTTGACTGTGTAAGTGCTGCTCAGCAATAACTAAAACATCCCTGTGTTATCAATGCTGTTTCCAGCACAAATCCAAAACATAGCCCCATACTGGCCACTATGAAGAAAATCAACTCTACCCCAGCCACAACCAGCACATGCCCTACAGCTGAACTATTTTAAAGGAAAAATGGAAAATATTTGTTCCCCATGAAATATACAATAGAATTAAAGGCTGAGAACAGCTTTAAATTACTTAAGAATAAAAAATGTGTAGAACTAATTGCTAGCATCTCATAAGCAGGCATTCTGAGCTCTTTTAAAAACCATGAAACAGGCTAAATAACAAAAATTCTCAGCTGAAACAGTTTACAATGAAATCTCCCAAACAGCCCAAACTTCTTTCTGTTCTGCCCTAGGCTTTTTAATATTTGGCTTTAAAGACACAGGAGATATTTTCCTAATAGATTCCTCCTATGTAATCACTGCAAGGCAGTATTTAATTCGTGTTTTCAAACTCCTATCCTTGTAATTATGTATTTGGGTAAGTATAACACATCTCTGGGCATCCTGTGTTTGTAAACAATCCTGTGCTCGAAAATAATTATTATGCCTTTATTACAGCATTTCCTTTTTGTTTCCCCTTTGCATCCCTGGTCTACGCTTACAGTCGGAGCTTACTAACCCAGGCCTTGCTTCACCTGAGGAATTGGTTTAGTTTTGACACAGCTTACCAAAAACTTCAGGCTGTGAGCGCAACTAAGGAGTTCTTGTAGAGGATGCTACTGTACGCTCTTCAAAATGATGGGAAAAAGATATTACCAAACATGCATCACTTTCCATATTAGTTATTGGAGGGAGATGTGCAGATACCTGAATACAACACAAAGGCAAAAGTGGATGCCGACTGCTCACGCTGGAGCCACAGCTATCGGCACTACGTAGCAGACAGTGCTAGCAAGGCTCACCCATAATTAGATATTGACTTATTGACTTGGAAGGAAGGTTTTGCTGCCCTGGACACCACTGGTGAGCCTGAGCCCCACCTCTGGCTGCTTGTAATTTGAAAAATTGCTTTGGGGCTCTTCCCCCAGCTCTCCCGGAGGAGGTCTGCCTCAATGGGGAAGGCAGCAGAACTGGAGCAGTTCACCACACCCAGAATTATTCTCCAGGCTGTCCAGGCTGTCCAGGGAGGGGGTATAGCCAGGGCTGGGTGCCCCCAGGAGTGCATCAGCACCCAGCACGCAGGCACCTGCAGCTGTACAGCAGCAGGCGGTGACCGGCTGAGTTAGTGCCTGGGTGTCAGGGGCCCCGTTTCAGAGCTGCTGTGCTGCTGCTGCTGCTGCTGTCACTCCACTTGCTCCTTATGCAGCCCAAACAATTAGGTTTGGCAATCATTAACTTGGCTAAATAAGAACATTAGCTTTCATATATAGCTTGTCCACTACGTATTCAACAATCTTAATTGCACAGAAACTGACTACATCTTATACATCAAGCACCCTGAGTTTTCCAGCTTAGCTGAACCTTTTCAATTTGCATGCAATTTGCGTACAATTTCAGTCGCAGCATCTACTCCCTTCACTGCGTCTTCCTTCCTTCTTTCTTCTCTATTTGCAGAGGATCTCACTGCTTTCTTCCACTGTTTTGACTTTGGACCTCGTCACACTGTCACATATCCTCTTCCTCTTATCTCTCTCCAGTTCTTGCTGGTACCACAGACACAGAGCTCTCTCCCTTGATTTTTGTCCTCTTGCCTCTCTTCCTGCTCCTGGTTCCACCTCCTTTCATCTCCGTCATTGCCTCACTTTCATTTTATCTCTTTAATTGCTCACCCTTCTCTGGCTCTTTATAATTTCAGTAAATGCATCTGTTAATCCTCTTACCGTTTACAAACAACCCCAGCTCCTCTCATCCCCCAATCCAGATAACTACTCCTTAACTCTTATACATTTCTCTTTATTTTAAACAACATTGTGTTGAGTTGACCCTGGCTGGATGCCAGATGCCCATCAAAGATGCACCATCCCTCCCCTCCTCAGCTGGACAGGGAAGAGAAAATATAACTAAAGGCTTATGGGTTGAGGAAAGGGCAGGGAGAGATCACTCACCAATTACTCTGATGAGCAAAACAGACTTGACTTGGGGAAAAATTAATTTATTGCCTCTCAAATCAGAATAGGATAATGAGAAATAAAAACTAAACGTTAATACATGTCCCCACGACTCCTCCCTTCTTCCCAGGCCTTACTTTGCTCCTGGTTTCTCTAACTCCTCTCCTCCAGTGGGTGCAAGGGGACGGAGAATGGGGGATTGCGGTCAATGCATCACACATTGTTTGTGCCACTCCTTCCTCCTCACAAGGAGGACTCTTCACACTCTGCTCCTGCTCCAGGATGGAGTCCCTCCCACAGAAGACAGTTCTACACGAACATTTCCAACAGGACTCCTCCTGCTGGGCTACAGTTCTTCATGAGTGTCTCCAGTATGGGTTCCTTCCATAGGGTGCACTCCTTCATGAACAGAATGCTCCACCGTGCATCTCCCATGGGGTCAGAAGTCTTGCCAGCAAACCTGCTCCAACATGGGCTTCTCTCTCCATGGGTCCTGGAAGGAGTTTACTCCAGCATGGGCTCTCCATGGGGTCACACCCTCCTTTGGCCAATGACCTGCTGTGGTGTGGAGTCTTCCACAGGCTACAGATGAATATCTACTCCACCATTAACCTCCAAGGGCTGCAGTGGGACAGCCTGCCTCACCCCGTCAGGTCAGGAGCTGGGCTGAACCATGAGACCTCATTGCCTGGCTCGGTGGGCTCCTTGTCCATGCCTGGCGCTCTTAGATGCTACAAGTTAATAGCTCTGAAATGGCAACAGCAGCCACTGAGTCACGATCAGCAGTTGCACGGCCATACAAAGAACGGCAGAAAACCTTAAGAGGCACAGNAGAGTAAACAGGAATCTCAGGTAGGATCATTTAGTCTTATTACCTGGTTCAGCTTTATTTATTTATTTTCCCCCCCCCCAGTAAACCTTTTTGAGCACTTCGAGTTTAAACATTCATCTCAAAGTCTAGCTGCTTTGCTACAAAATCAATTAAACCCATTACAGATGTGCTGAAGTGGTCTGGAATGCATGAACTGACTGCACTCTTACCATCTGTATGGTGTTTTAGGACATAGATGTGGTAGTGCGAGAGTAAAAGGTAGGTATTAAACTGCTGGAGTGACACGATAGCTTTTCTGGACAATTTCAAAATTGCAATGAAAATTATCTTGAGCGTGATGTGAGATGAATCTCTTTGTGAAGGATACTACGTGGGTTGGAGAAAAAATAGCACGGAAATTAAAATTCGTTTAGAATGATAAAGAACCAAAACTGTCTCCTTGTGGTTTTGAAGTTGAAAACAGAAGACTTGGTTTAAACTGAGAGTCAAAAAGAAATTAACCCACAGGCTCTACTGTAAGGTCAGTGAGCTTCATTTAACCTGAGACAACAGGAAAACACTCACGTAAAAGAAATTAGGTGGCTGCCCATTAAGTCTGTCAGTGACTGAAGCATGCTCTGCTGAAGCTGGGATGGCTAATGGATTGCTTTTATTTAAGATAAGTGCAAAAGAAATTAAGCTCTTCTGGTAGCTGAAATAAAAGGAGTACCATATTCTGAACAGGTTGATTCAAAACTGCCCTCTGCATGTGGATGGAGATTTGAATACATATGACAAGAAAGAACAAAATGCCTTGGTCTTGGCTACCTGGAGAAAAAGATGGAGTCCTAGAAGCAGCTGTTAGGTGGAAAAGGGGTTGGAAATATCTGCTGACATTTAATTCTTGCTCAGCGGGACTTTGCTCATTCTGTTTACCTAAAGTGTTGCACGAGAGATACATCAGTCTGTTATCATCGTCTTATCCTAGCTGAAACAACATCCAGAACATCAAAACTCATCCACTAGGTCTCAACAAACAACTAATTCACAAGTACAATGATACTTGTCTCTCCTAACGTTGCTGATGTTCTACCTCCAATAGGTAAAACCTGGAAGGATGTTTTGCCAAGGTGATGGTGACATGTACCTTGTGCTGTAAAGTAAATGGAAAGGTCACAACTCAGCTTGGCAAACCAATGCAAAGAACTATAATCATAATGGTTATAAGAATAGTTTTGTGCAGGTAAGTACCTCCAGCTGCCCTCTTTTCAGTAGCGAATGCACATGATAATAACTTCTATTTGTAAAGAAATGCTTATTTATGCTGCCATATGGGTATTTTTTTAGTCTAAAATTTTATCAACTGTTTAGAGCAAAACTATTTTAAGTCTTTTCAATAGCCGGTATTATTTAACTAAAGCCTAGCTACGTTTCTGCTCCCTTGCCATTTAGATGTTTGCAGTGAAATAGGAACAACTGCAATAAACTAGAGGCCAGGAACTGAGCATGCCTGGAAACTGCCTCCCTGGTGGGGTGGGGAGGAGAACTGGAAAAAGGTAAAACTCATGGGTTGGGATAAGAACAGTTTAATAATTGAAATATAATAACAATTATTGTTCTTNAGCCAGACCCTAAGCAGTGCTCCACCTCTCCTGGACAACTGCTCCCACTTTGTATACTAACCATGCCATACTGCAATACAGAATATGCCCCTTCTCGTTGCCAGTGTATTATACCAGCAAATATTCCTGGCATAAACCCCATTCAGACTGCTCAAGGAAAGATGTTATCAAGGTGTGTTTAAAGGGCGTTTAGACGTGGTGTTAGGGGATATGGTTAAGGGGTGAATTTTGCAGAGTAGGGTTGATGGTTGGACTCCATGATCCCAAGGGGCTTTTCCACCCTCAAAGATTCTATGATTGTAGGTAACGGGTAATGGGTGTAAACTAAATCACAGGAGGTTTCATTTGAATATTAGGAGGAACTTCTTTGCAGTGAGGGTGCCAGAGCCTGGCCCAGGCTGCCCAGGGGAGCTGTGGAGTCTCCTTCTCTGGAGACGTTTCAAACCCGCCTGGACGAGTTCCTGTGTGACTTGGTCTAGGTGATCCTGCTCTAGCAGGGGGACTGGACTAGATGAGCTTTCGAGGCCCCTTCCAATCCCTAACAGTCTGTGAATCTGTGGTTCTACAATCCCCATCCAAACTGCTGAAGGAATGGCGCTACTAGGGCCGCAGCACGGCGGGAACTACACTTCCCGGCAGGCCCCGCGCTCGGCCGGCCCCACCGGAAGCCTCGGTGGCCGGCGGGGCGGCCGGGCCGCAGGGCACGCCGGGACGCGTAGTCCGCAATCATCCGCCGCCTCCCCGCGTCCCGGCGCGTTTGAAAATTCCCGCGGTGGCGGCGGCAGCTCTCGCGAGAACTCCTCCCTCTCTCCCTCTCTC